>PVHP010005116.1:0-67422 GCA_004024765.1 Zapus hudsonius
CAGAACATGAATGTATAGAATACATCCTTCTTCTATTTCTTCCAGATTCCCACAGCTTGATCTAGTGCTTCACACACAAGAGCTACTTGATAAATATTTGTTCACTTAAATAGTTGTTTAATAAATTTCAAGACCAAAAAAGGTCTGACTTGATTTGAAATGTGATTGCAATCAATTGCCACATCCACTTTTAGGTATCTGAGAAATGGTATAATATCCACATCATTTATTATTTAAAAAGCTAAATGTTAATCAATACAGTGACAATACTTAAAATATAATGAAATTTCTTTTTGTATATATATTTTCACATCTGACCAGTTACCATGTTTCCTTCCTGCTACAGAAAATGACTATAACCAATGCCTTGAGTATCCTGTATATCCTTCCAAGGTTTGAAATGCTTAATCAAACATACATGGACATATGTGTATTAATCAGGGTTCTCTAGAGGAACAGAGCCAATAGAATGAATTGTAGTAAAAAGGGGGTTTATTGGGGTAGCTTATGACGGTCCCAAAATAGCAGTCTGTTGGCCTGAGAGTCAAGGAAACCTGTAGCTGTTCAGTCCACATGTCTGGCTGTCTCAGCAGTCCCAATCCAGCACTGAGGGCCTGAAGGCTCTGTGTGGAGCTGCTGGTCTTCAGTCCAGGATGGAAGACTGAGGAAACTTGGTCCCGATGTCGAGGAAGGATAGGAGGGCAGGATGGATGCAAGTGCCTGTCATGGAAAGTGCCAGGAGCCAGTAGGAGGAAGGAGAGAGAAATTCCCTACCCTTCAAGCTTCCTTACATCTAGTCCTCTTCTGGCTCACTCTGGAGGACGGACCTCCTCCTTCAGTTAACCCTTCCTGCAGGCAAGCTCAGAGAGCCCTCCCAGATTACTGTGGATTACTAAACAGGTCAAGTTGACAATAAAACTTAACCATCACAATATCCTATATTTTCTCTTTTTCAGACAAATGGTAATAAGCTAGATGTATTGATCTGAATACTTTCTTCCAAGTTCAATAGTATATTTGGATAATCTTACCTCATTCGTATGTAAAGAAAGACTTACTATGAAACTCAATAATCAAAGCACAGCAATATTGTCCTAAAGACAGAGAATTAAATATCAATGGGACAGAATAGATACTATGGAATTTTTTCATAGCTTTGTGTTCAGTCTTCATCAAAATTCAAACAGTGTGAGAAAAAGAAAACGTTTTATTTTCCCCCCGAATGTTTCTGAGAACACTGAATAACCTTATAGACAAAAGATTAATCCCTACCTCACGCCACGTGCACACGTTATTTCAGTTATTTCAAAGTAAACCAGTAAGAATACGAAAGTTAAAAGTTAGGAAACTTCAGCAGCTCCGAGGATGAGCCGCCCAAGAAGAGGAAAAGGAAACAGAGCCGCTGCTCACGCCAGTAGAGAGCTGCGCGACACTGCCAGAGTTCTAAGCTTTCCATTGTACAGGAACAAAGAGTATTATTAATCCATATATAAAGACCTTTATTTTAGGGAGGAATCTTTTTTTTAAATCTTTGATGTTTTTCTCTAGAATGCAGTCTGAGCTAAAAAGCTGTAAATCTATTTCTGTGATGAAACTTATTTTTCATTCCTGTGAATGAGCACCATACTTTGGTATATGTTCATGGTAAATATGGGGACAGGTTTTCAGGATAATTGCATCAGAATTTCTAGTGAAGTTTTGTTTTTTTTTTTTTACAGAAAAAACAGTTTATTAAGTATACTGCAAGAGGGTGGCAGGTAAGCAAACAGTAACTAGAGGACCTAGGCTATAGCTGCTGGCTAATGCTTTTTTTGTTTGTTATGTAGTCTTTAGCACACTGTTACTAGAAGCATAGTTTTCCTACTACTAATAAATAAGCTCTATTTTCATATTTGTGTTTAGAAAATATTTTAATTTTTTTGTCCTCAATCTATGAGCTTAGGAAATTGAATGATATAATACATGCTCCTGAATATTTCAAAAAAAAGTTAGGAAACTTCTAGAAGAAAACATAGGAACAGAATAGCATCTTTGTGACTGTGGGGATAAAAGTGACCCGATAACTCTACTTTTGGTGGAATGTAGGTAAAATAGGTTTCTAAAAAGAATTTTATAAGATTGCCCATGGCCATTTTATTCTTAAGAAATCCAACACTAAATGGTGGACAATTCTCATAAACTCTAGAAGAGATGAATACATTGGGACTTCTTCATTCATTAGAACTCTACTCAGCAGCCTGGAGAATGAGCAAAAAGCTCCTTCATACAGAAAGGAACACCTCAAGGAATATTTTCTGCTTCATTCTATTCCTGTGAAGTCCTCAAACGTGAAACTAATGTACTTGGATGGACAACAGATGAGTCAATTTCTCTGAATTCCAAGGTGATGATAGCTTAGCAAGGGATCTGGGAGGACTCTTCAGGCTGATGAAAAATGTTCCATTATAATGGTAGTAGAGTGGTAGAGCACACAGGTGTCTGTCTGTCTGTGCTCATCAACACTTGTCTTCCCAGATGCTTACAGTCTCTGTCTTTTCATGTAGACACCTCATTCCAGTGAAAAGTAAAATCAAGTATTTTGAGGTATAACATAGCCATATAACTAAAATATTAATTTAATTATGTACCTGTTTTTTTTTTTTTAAGATAGACGGTCAAGATGTGGAAGACAGAATTCCTTATTTGAAGGACTAGGAGAGGATAAGATAAAGATGTGTCTAGATTCTTGGAGTTGATGGAATGCTGAAGGGAGAATGCTTCAAGGCCTGTATTTGTAATCTGCCTTCTTCCTAGCACTGTCGAGTTTACAACAAAACCTTAGCAGCTAGTCTCATCTGTCTGACACGGAATTCTTTCCACATTACACCACTAATGAGGTTTGTGCCTTCCTTTCTTTCTCACCTGTGTGATTAAAATTCCACGATGACCTTTAAGTTGAATTATTCCTTCTCTTACCCAGACACTGAATTAACCAGAGCTTTATCCACAGCTAAAATTACCTGTAAACAAAATCGCTCTGTAGAACTGAGAAAAGAAACGAGAAGCGTTGAGACACTAGACACAGTGTGTCTAGAATACTACAAAAGAGAGAAACGTTCTGCTTGACTTCACACATGTAGTATTTACCTCAAAGGATATTATTTTACCATCCAGCTGCCTTCTCTTCCTTCCTTTTCCCTGAACTTGGGAATTATAACCATAAGTAAGAAAATGACAGTCTCCTATAAAAATGAGATTTGCTCTCATGCAGCCTTTAAGCCACTTTGTTAATTGTCTTTAAGGCTGGGAAATGAAATTTAATAAAGAAAAGAAGATTATAATTAACCATTGGGGAAAATGCACCCAATCTTTAGAATTAGTGTTGTTAAATTGGGGGGAAGGGAAAGGATAAAAACAGAGTTGCAACTTTTGCAGAAAGAAGGAAATCACCTCCCACAGTGGTCCACCCACTTCCAAACATACCGCTGTCTGCCTCCTGTGCTCTGCGCACACAGGCGACACTGCAGACGTGACCTGTCCAGGCATCCATCTCTTAGAGTTCATTACCTCAGTCCTCTAAGACGGATCACTGTGTCTCTCTCCAAGGCAGAGCAAATGTGATCAATTATTACCCTGTTCTCCTGTTAGTACATGATTAGCTTCAGCAAACCTGGGAAGATGGTCAAATTGCATACAAATTTATATTAGCAGAACTAATGTATTCCTGATTGAAGACTGTCTATTAATGGAAATCTCAAAAAAAAAGATGGAGCCTTATCAATTTACATAGGCCTGGAGTTAGAGAGCCTAAAGGAAATTAGACCAAAGCTATTAGAAACCAAGCAATTTGAAGATGGTAATTAATGAAATGGGTAGGCAGCCTCATCTCATCACAGAACAACCTCACTGTGACACTATTTCTTCCTGTCAAGGTATATCTATGATTGGATCAAATTTTAGATGAAAAAAATCCTGTAACTATGAAAATATGAAATTAGGGACATGGTATAAGGGATTCCCCATAAACCCATCACTTGGGTTCAATACTTTTACAGATTTTAGCACATTTTCTTAAGTTCTTTTTTATTTTTGCTAAAGAGTTTTAAAGCAAGTCACAGCAACACGTAACTTTACACCAAAATTGTTCTAAAACCATAGATACTTTTCTAAATCACAGTGATATTCTCTCACCTACATAGTAACAATAAAGACTTGGTATCATGACCAGTTCATGACACATTTTTTTTCCTAATTGTTCAAAGTATTTTTAGGATTGCCTTGTTCATATTAGCATATCATTATTGTTTTGTTAAACTCTCATTTTTTCCCGTTAACTTTTTTTCTACTCTCTTGACAAAAATGATTAACTTGGCAGAAACTGTGTCACTTGTCCTAGAAATATTTCTCATGATCTGCTTCTAAAACAGTTCTAATCTTTAAAAAATATTTTTATTTATTATTTATAAGGAGAGAGGGGGGGTCAGGGCCTCTTGCCACTGCAAACAAACTCCAGATACATGTGTCATTCTCTCTATCTGGATTTTTGTGGGTGCTGGGGAATCAAACCTTGGCCATTAGGCTTTGCAAGCAAGTGCCTTTAACTGGCTGAGCCATCTCTCTAGCCTCTAGAAAAGTTCCAATCTTATTTCCTCTTCTTTAGTCCAACTTTCTATAATACTAATATGCTCAGCCAATTTCATACATGTGAAAAATAACAAAATTAAACAATTGGTTTCAAGCATTAATCTCAAATGACTCCATGTCCTCATTTCCTATTTTTTACCTTACCTTGGGTACATTTTCCCCCATCTTCATACTCAGAATGTCTCCTCCCCACTTCTCTGCATGCTCATTTCACCAGGTGGGGCTATCTATGGTTTGTAGGACCTTCCCATGCTCAGGGTGACGATTCAACATGATGCTAACTTGATGAAATTTAGAATCACTCAGAAAACAAACCTCTGAGCCTGTTGGGCACATTTTCAGTGAGGTTTCACTGGTGGATGGTGCCCTGCGATGGTGGGGGTTCCTACCAAGATGGAAGAAATGATGTGATCTGAGCATCAGCGTTCATCTCTTTCTGCTTCCTGTCCCTAGACATAGTGAGAAGTGTTGTACACGTCTGCCACCATGCCTTCCCCACCATGAGGGGCTTTATTTATTCATTTTCTAGCAGAGATAGAGAAAGGGAGAGAGAGAGAGAGAGAGAGAGAGAGAGAGAGAGAGAGAGAGAGAGAGAGAGAGAGAGATAGCACACCAGGGATACCACCTTGTGGGTCTGGCATATGTGGGTACTGGGGAATTGAACTTGGGGCCTTAGACACTGGAGGCAAGTGCCTTAACCACTGAACCATCTATCCAGCCCAAGGGGCTTTCTTTAGATTGCTTTGGTGAGGAGGGTGGTCACAGCAACTGGAAAAGTCACCAGTGCTCCTGAGATGCCACCTACTCTGGGGCAAAATGTAGAAAATGAAGCTTTCTTTCAATTCTATCATAAGTGATCAGAAACACAACTGCTGATACCAGTGCTTTGGGCCATGTTAGGTCAATAGATAATTATATCTCTAAATGAGCTCATGTAACATTTTAGCTAGCATTTACGCACAAGTCACAACATAGGTGCATGTCTTCAAAATAAGATTAAGAACTATTGGGAGGGTATAGTTAAATCTGGATTGTGAGGTCAGTGGTGGGCATCACCTTATATCAAATACAGGCTGCACCCAAGTTCTGGAAGATTTTTTGTATGTAGGATTGTGCATATGCAAACTACTCCAAAAGGAACTAATCTCACACAGACTGCACACATACAAACTGCACACACGCGTTACTCACATACCCTATTCTTGACGAACTTCTCAAAGCTTGTTCTATTGGTGATAAATAAGAAAGGTGCCTTATAAAACTCTAGATCCTAATCCCCGAAAGCTGTGTTTATGTTATCTTCACGCAACATGGACTTGGCAGATGTAATTGTAGGTATGGAGTAGCTGGGTGGGCTTTTTTGGGTCACAAGAGAGAATGTTATTTTACTGAAAGCAAAGGGGAGCAATGGCAGGAAAGTAAGTCAGGGGATTCCACACTTGACAAGCTTTTCATGCAACAGATAAAGAAAGCATGGTGTGTCTACACATTGCGTGCTAGTAAGTCACAAAGAAGAGTGAGTGAAATCATGTTTTTCCAGAAAAACATGCATAAGGCTGGAGATCACATGTTATATAACACACAACACATTGGAAACAACAATCTCATATTTCCTTTCACTTGAAATCCAGATTGGTGTGTGTGTGTGTGTGTGTGTGTGTGTGAGAGAGAGAGAGAGAGAGAGAGAGAGAGACAGAGAGACAGAGACAGAGAGACAGAGACAGAGAGAAAGGGAAGTATGTGGAGGTAGACAAGAAGGAGAAATTTGGGGGAAGACAAAGTGTTGCATGTTTTCTTTCATATGCAGAATCATATATACATATATAGATGCCCATTTACATACACATGTGCATATACACAGATTTAGGCACTAAAGCAAAAGAAGGGGGCTACTAGGTGAGAAGAAAAGGGCCAGAAGGGAGGAAGAAGGACAAGGCAGATAGTAGGGAGGCAAATATGAGCAGCACACTTATATACATACACACACATACGCACAGATACACACATATACATATACACATACACACATAAGCACTCATACATACATACAGATACATACACATACATATACACATACACACATACATACAAACACACATGCATACACGCATATACACATACATACACACATACATACACACATATACACATACACACATACACATATACACACATACCTACACACACATAAATACACATACACACATATACACATAAATGCACACATACATACACACAAACACACATATACACACATACCTACACACATAAACACACATCCATACACACATATACACATATACACACATATCTACACACATAAACACACATACATACATACGTACATACACACATACCTACACACAAACACATACATACATACATACATATGCACATATACACACATACACACAAACACACTAATATCTCAACAAGCATGATTTCGTGTACTAACTAAAACAATCAAACTGAAAGATACAAAGTAGAAAAGAAACTGGAAGGGGAACTATTTGGCTTAGGAAGGATCTAGAAAGATAAAATTCATGGAGAGGGTAATGGAGGTGAATATAATCAAAGTTTATTGATGCATCGATTAAAATACCACAAGGCAACCCAATTTTTAAATAAATAATAAACATGAATAAAATGAGTTCATTAATGAAAAAAAATAGAGGCAGAGAGAGCAAGAAAGCCAGAAAGAGATAAATTGAAGGAGAGAGAAAGAGAGAAGGGAGTGGGGGAGGAAGGAAGGACAGACAGACACACAGACAGAACTGCATGCTTGCTGGCTCTGAGATGCAGGAGACCCATCCATGCAAGAAGAAAGGAATCCACCAGGGAAGTGTGGTCCCCAGTTACATCCAGCGAGGAAATAAGCCCTTCAGTCCTACAGCTTCGGGACCTGGAATCTCAACAACCTGAGTGAACTTGCAGCTGGTAGACACCTTGATTTCTCAGAACAGTGAGACCAGTACGGCCAAGCAGGGAGCTGATGTATCAACTTTGGATCATCGTGACAATTTGCTGTGGTGGTAACAGCAAACCAAATCAATGTTGATACGGGGTCTGCAGTAGAATTTCACAGATAAGCACCAGGCTTCCAGATTCACAGATGACCAGTGGAATCCTGACCACAGAACACTCCAGAATCTCTGAATTACCACAATGCAGATGGACGACTGCTCCTCCCCCCCATCATTGATGCCTCTTCTCCCTGACCATGTCTCTAATACACAGTTTAAGGCTGATTTTTCAGCTATATTATTACATGGCTTATTCCCCTAACTATATTACACACAAACATTATATATATTATATATATAATGTCATAATTTTTTTTCCTTGATATTAACCTAAGAACCCCATCATCATTTATAGGACCTTTTTCATTCATATTCATATATTTCTAATGTGAAGCCTTTATTTGGTTGTATGTTTTAGCGTACCTGACTTGAAAGTTAGGAACTAAATACAACATACGTTTCCACGGTCATCACTATCCTCCTGATAACATGTAAGAGTGCTGTATTCATGGGAATAAAATTTTTATTCTGTAAGACTAATTGGTTTCACAATCAATGATTTATATAAAATGAAGGTATTAAAAGGCAAGGCGAAAACTTTCTTTAATTAAATAATGTGCTTCTCAAGCTGCTTTTCCATAGAGAGACCAGCCAGGGAAAAATATTATCAAAACATGCTAATTTCATCATTTTTCAGAGGGAAGAGGGGATGGAGGGAGGGAGAGGAGGGAGAAAGAGAAGGGGAAGAGAGAGAATGAGGATTATCTGTATCGTTTTGAAGGAGATAAATGCATGACAAGACTCAGACCTACAGGCAAAAACGACCTGAAAAGGCACCAAAATAATTTCATAAATGATGAAAGTCATGTAATAAAAGCCTTCTAGACGATAGGTTAATGGGATGTTACTAATGTAAATTTTATGCCTTGTTTAACTTTTCTTCTTGTGGAATTTTCAAGTGTGACACCCATATTTAATATCCGAGTTTCTAGAAAAGGCAGAGGGAGGACGAGATGGAACTTCGCCTGCATATTCCTTGGAAGATTTGGGCAACCCGAAATATCAAAGTCACATTAGAAAAAGTAATTAACTTAAATCCCTTTTGGGAAAGGCAAAAAGCAAAGTGAATCTGAAATAAAAATTATCTTGCAGAGAACATTTCAGAAGTGCCGAAGAGTAAATGTTAGCTATTGTTCTGGAATACTTTGTCCTAGTTGTGAGTTTTCAGTCACAAGGCACCTCACCATCGTATTGCCCAAACAATTTGCATCACAAAAGAATTATAATATTCTTTTAAAACGAAGAGAGGGTGAATTAATAAGAACCATTATTGTACCAGATTCTTTCAATCTCAAAGGAATGGCCAAACGCTAGCTGGGAAAATTACTTCAGACCGCTTAACTGCTGTAATTGAAGTGAGATTTTCCTCCTTGCTTGCATGTACAGAATACAAACACTTTAATTTCAGAAGTTCAATGAGGAGCATTGCCGGGCTGTATTTTACAGAATTGATGGTGGAGAGCTAAAGGGGGGAGTTGGGGAGTGGATTATTCTGTAGATCACTGTTTTAGTTAAGAAATTTTCTCCACGTGTGTCCATATTCTTTTTCCAAAATCAGTAGGAATGAGCTGTTTCTCTGCCCCAGAAGGTAACCTTGTGGGATGTTATTGGTACAACTATGATGCTATTAATAGTTACATTAAAAAAATCTACCGCCTTCTGCTTCAATTAGTTTCCTCTCACTAAACACTTATCCATGAAGGCTGGGAAAGATGTGCCTATTTTCTTCCAAAAGAGTTTTCATGTTTTTAGAGAACCTAGGTGTAAACCACTCCACTGATGTGCCAAGGGAAACGAATCAACCACTCAAACACTCAAAGGAAAACCTGTTTTTTTTTTTTTCTTGATGTGTTTTGTTTTCTCTGGTAAGATGAGCGTTCCACTAAGAAGATTTTGGTAGATTTATTTTATTACTAGAAAATATCAAAGTAACCCTTTTCAATGCGTTATGACATAGTATAAGCCATGAGTCTACTTCCAAGATAAACTTACCTTTACTATCAAATTATTATGGTGGAACATCTTTTTCCCATCATCTAAGAATTGAATGTTTCTTAGGTTCTATGGTTTAGAAATTTCACATTGATCTGTAAGAGACAGATAGCTAAAATGAAATTTCATTTATTATTTATATTTTGATTTCTTCAATATATTGTGTGTATAATCCTTCCAACAGATTCCTTACGTGGTATGTGTTTTGTGCCTTGTGTGTGTGTCACTAATATGTGCTAGCTTGTTTCTGCAGAGTGTCTTTATTCATAAGGACAGGTGTGCCTTTGCTTTTTGAGAAAAGCAACAAACATAAAATCTCCTCATACATAGCTGAAATTCTTATAAAAGACATGTATTTTTATTTTTAAAAATATGCATATTGTCATAATCAGTCACTTGTCTTTTAGAGTTGTGTATCATCTCTATTCCTTGAACTGGTTTGAGCAGAGCTAGTCACTTTAGCAACTAACTTGGGCTCCATAGTTGAAATGACCCAGAGAGGAAGGACCTGCGACCAATAGGCTGGGTGGGGCAGCCAGAAGCAGATCAAGTGCACACTTCCTTTTTGTCTAGGAAAAGATACCAGTAGCATTAATTGGTTCTCTTCTATTTTAATTCTTGCTACGTTCTTTTCCTACTTTTAGAAGAACTCTCCAATATAAATCTTCCCAGGGACCTCTGCTTCTTCCTAACAGTATCTATGCCAATTTCTTAAAAGACCATTAAAACTTCCATGTTATCCTTGCAAACCAAACACTTCACTTCCAATTCTTTTGTACACATCAACTCCCCTAAAAAATTAAACATGCACAAAAAAAAGAAGGAATAAGGTACAAAGTCCCTCTAGTAGCACCGACTCTTATTTTCCCAGGCACATCTCAGACACAGTCTTGCTGGTGTCTCTGCACTGTGGTACTTCTGTCTGGGAAGCTCCTCCCCAAAGTCACATGATGAATTCTCACACCTCTTCCTAGTCTCTGATAAATGTCACCTCTCCCTACTGAGTCTGATTCCCACAACTATATTTAGAATTCAACGTCATCATCAGGTGCCTAAGATTTGCCAACCCTTTGCCTTGCTAATATTTGACTTTTCATTTTATTTATTTTTTATTTTATTTTATTTATTTAACTATACTCAGTTGATTGTCTTTTTCAGCTAATTGTGTCTCATATGTATACATATTTCTTCTTTTGTTAGGGCGGCATGCATACCAGGGGACTTCTCTGCTTAATCACTCAGTACCCAATACATGTATGTAGAATGAATGAGAAAACGAATCAAGTCAATCTTTGCCACTCATGACCCTGGGATACAAACAAATATAATTGGAAATACTTGGACTAAGATGGAAAAGTGAATGCATTGGATCACTGAATATTTGAAGGGTCTAATCTGACATATCCAAGATAGAGACAATGCCATCAAAGTCCTCTCTCCCAGTGGATTTGAAGCATATGTGACAATTGGGCAGTTATTTATTTTGTAATCCAGAATGAGTTTTTTTTTTTTGAGTGACACATCTTTAGATGTAATGAGTTCTAGAAAGTTCTCATGGACCAAATGTGAAACATTATCAACTCAAGAACAAAGGACTTGGAAGAGATTAAAAGCCCTGTATGTGGAGATGGGATTTGGTGCTACTGTGAACTTGATCTTAAAAGAAATAAAAACACAAACAAATAATAAAAAAACACCTCATAGTCTACATTTGATTTCAACCTGGAGAATAAGATCAATTAGGAGTGCATAACCTCTTCCTCCAAATTTTGTCAACCAATTCTGGATCCATACTCCCAAGTGAACTCTTCTTGAGCACTGTCGTCACAGAAGTCTGACTCCCACCCTGCCTTGGGTGGACAGTTCATTCCACTGAAGGTGGGGTGGGAGGTTGAGGGGAAGTGAGGGCTGGAGGCTACTTCTTGCTTTTCACAATAACTGGAAGCTTCCGTTATGCTCTGTTAAAGATTAGTGCAAGTAGCATATTCAGCCAGCCACATAGCACTTTCAAGTAAATTAGAAACAAAATTGGATGTTTTAACCTTACAAAGAGATAAAACTGCATTGGAAATCACGACAATTGATATAATATTCCAAACAAGTTTTGACTTTTAGTAATCTCTTTCGTTTACTTTTTCTGAAGTTGTAAGGGGCAAAGGTCAGTGGGAAGATATGGTTTTGAATGTGTATTCATTGCAGGAGGGTAGAGGCTGACTCAGGGAATGTCACCCATATGTCATCAGATTACATTCGCAGCTGAGCACTCGAATTTCCGACACTTATTCAGATGCATGTCTCTTGAGAATTTTCCTTAGGATGTCATATCTTTTCTTATCTAAAACACACACAAAGAGCAAAGACTATATTTTTTTAATCTCAACAAAATAAAAATGAAAGTAGATTTTTCTGTCCGTATTAAAGTAGCAAGTATGTATGAAATTCTACAACATGTAAAAGTCATCTGACACATCTAAGAGAATATTCCCAGGACAAGGATCCCACCAGGCACATAATGATTATGTAGAGAGTTCTTTCACACACTATCTGTGCTTCTTCTGGACAATACTTCTACGAGGAATTTATTGCTGTAGTTTCATTAGTAGAGGAACTGAAGGTAATGGAGACAGTGGATTTCCTAAACTCACAGTTCCCAAACCCAGATCCATACCCTCTGCACTTCTCTGCCCACCAATAATACTGAATCTTATGATTTTCCAAAATAATATACTTCTAATATGATGAGAGACAAAAATCTATTCGGATCTAGTTGAGCAGGGTTGTTGTTACATGCATTTGTGTGTGGTGTGCATATGTCTGTGTATGCATGTTTATGTACGTGCATGCATGCATCTTCATGTATGTGCGTGCATGCTTGCAGAAACCAGGATCAATGTAAATATCGTCCTCAGTCACTCTTCCCCCTTATGTTTTTGAGACAGGATCTGTCACTGAACTCTGGACTTACTATTTCGGGCAGACCAGCTCGACAGCAAGTCCTTGGAATCCTCCTGTTTCCACCTTCCCATGTCAGAATTACAGGCTTGCAGCAACTTGTCTGGCATTTTATGAGTGTATGGGATCTGAACTCAGGGCTTCATGTTTGCCTATCAAGCACTTTGACAACTGAGCCATATCTCTGGCCCCTTGAGCAGTTTGTTATTGTCCTTTTTAATTAAAACTCTGTTGTATTTATTTAAGAAGAAAATTAAAGAACCAAGTTTAGAAATAATTGTTATTTGTCACACAGAACACTGCTTTCAAAGAAAATTATTTCCAGTGTCCACAGTTACAGTTTTGTAGGCATAAATCTTATAAAGCACAATCACATTGGATGAATTACTATTGTCATAGCTACAAATGTCCACCCTGAACAAGGCCATCAGGTTCCAGTAAAACTCAGTACTGAGCTGGAGCCAATACCTTTAATAATAGTTTTTTTTTTAAATCCTGTCATGTTTCTGAGCTGAATCAGGATCTCCCAAACCCTCCCTCAGCCTCCCCCCCCCAATGGGGGAATGAAGAAAGGAAGTTTATACCTCAACACAAGCAGTCAGACTCTTTCCTTGCTTAACACTTTTCAAGCATCTGAGAACAAAGGGTTCTGTCTGTGCAATGTGGAATTTCCACTAGCAAGTTACCTGCCAGCTCATTATCTGTACAGATAGTAGCAGAGGATTGTTAAAACTTAATATGGAATGAAAGTCAAGTGGATAGCTGGGAGGCAATAAGAGAAATGTCAGCTGAGGACCAACAAGAAAATGACACAGAAAAGCTGATCTAGGGGCTGGAGATATGACTCAGAGTTTAAGACACTTTCCTGCAAAGCCTAACAACCTGGATTTTGTTCCCAGCTACCCACATAGACCCAGATGCACAAAAGTGACACATCCATCTGGAGTTCATTTGCAGTGGCTAGAGGCCCTAGGGCACCCCTTCTCTGTCTCTCTCTCTGCTTGCAAATAAATAAAAATATTATTTTATTTTTATGGGACTATATGGGAAGGGAGGATCTACATGACTCTCTATATTGTCTTCTTGACAATGTCATTAAGCGTTTCAACCCAGTTCTGCTGAGAGAATGCAGACAGGTTGTCTTTTCACATTTGATCTTCATTTGAAAAATGGAAGTAACAGAAATTTCACCTTCTACTAGCATTGTGAGACATTAATATTAATGTCTAGCACTGTGTCTGGTACAAATGTAAGCTCCCAATAAACAGTGGAATTTGTTATTTACAGATGGATAAACTGAGGGCCTGGAAGGAGAAGTGATTTCCAAGATGGCACTAGTGCTTCTGGAAATTGGAAGAAAGGGGAGGAAATAAAAGCTTTGTCTAAAACGTGGTATGTCAATCAGGCCTGCCATTCCTCGTCTCTGCACATCAGGAGGACAGCTGCCTGCTCACACTGCAGATGGTGGGTGGCAGGAGTCTAGAAAATAAACAGTGAAGAAGTTCTATTTTTCCTCTCAACTAGCCAAGAACTCCACCTAGAAATAGGGCCACTCTGAATCCTTGACAGCTCATTCTATGTAACAGAGCTATCTTGATGCTTAGAAAATTAACAAAAAAGAGTGGATCCTACATTTTCCTTTGGGTTTTTCTATGTTGGAGAGATAAAATGTGTGTTTCACTAACTATAACCAAAGGCAGGCTCTAAGTTTCACAAACATGATGATTAATCTTAAAAAGAGAGAAGTCTATCTTTACGGCAATCAATCAAGATATTATAGAAGTCGGATTTAACTGAACTTCAAAGAGGAGAAGGAATTTCACTTGAGAGTGTTAGTTCTGTTAACAGAGACACATTCTTGCTCATTTTTCTGTGATCTTAGATTGCACATAGATGTGATTTTGAAATAACAAACATTAACTCCAGAAAGCCAGGTAAGAGCAGAGAGAATTGGGTGATAGGAGAATTGGTCGGACCCAGTGAGGAACATTAATGCCAAACAATTTGTGTCAGATACAGAAAATAAGTGAAAGCATTCAGGTGACAGTCTTTGGAAAGACTCAAAGACAAAGGAGTAGCTTCCCAAGCCAGTCCTCAGAAATTCCTCTCCTGCCATCAGCTTGAGAGGGAGTGTCCATTCTCTTCCTCCAAATATGAGCTGTCTAGTGACACTTCCTGAGATCATGTCACAGGGATGAGCAGGTGTTAGGTCTGTGTGCTGAGTCCTGTCAGCTCCTGTTTCTGTTGTACTGGATGTCAGACCACAGGCCACACAGAGGTCTAGGGAATCCTACAGTGTCCTATAAAGAGAGGCCCTGTGGAGAGGTCTAGGATTATAGGACAGCACAGAGCTAGGAAGGCAATTTAACAGAGAGCTGAAGGCAGTACTAGGACCCAGACACATCTCGTCCAAGTTATAGCCACTTACGCAAACTTCAGATGTATGCTTCACAAAAGAATCATTAAGAATAAATTCCACTCATTTTTGAACATTCTCTGCGTGATTAGCTAGTGTTAGGGGATTTGTATTAGAGTTCTCTAGAGGAACAGAACTGATAGAATGGATATAGAATATAAAGGGAATTTGTTAGATTAGTTTATATGATATGGACTGGGTAGACCAACAATTGGGCAGAGGAAAGTCTGAGAATCTCGTAGAGCTGATTGGTCCATGAGGCTATGTCTCAGCAGTTCCAATGTGGTGCTGAAGACCTGGAGGATTTCTGGACAGTCACTGGTCTTCCTTCCACATTGGAAGGTTGAAGAAGCTGGGTCCTGATGTCCTCAAGGGATGTCAGCAATGGGGTAACTGGTCTCACCCCCAAGTAGCTGGGGCAGCCAAGCAGAAGACACTGCCATTTCCTGAAACCTCTTTATAAAGAGACAGCTACCAGAGGACTGCCCAATCTGGGGGAAGATCTTTGCTCCTCTCCCCACCCCCTCCCCAGTTAAACCTTCCTGGGAATGCCCTCACAGACCTGCTCAAGAAGTGTGTCTCTTACTTGACTCCTGATCTGATCAAATTGACAAAAGCAATTTAACAGTCACAGAGGGCATCGACTGGAGTTGGATAAGTCCCCTTAGAAACCACAGTATCTCTCTCACCTAACTCAGAGAAAATGTTTTCCCAGTCTGTCAACAAGGTGTCTGGAATCCCTCATTTATTTTTTTAATATCCCAATATACTCGGTCATTACATAGAAATCTGCTTGAGTCTTAGTTACTGAATTCAGCTACCTATACACACACAGAGGAAAAAAATCTTTGATCTTTGGGTGCTTACTTAAGAAATATGTTCCTTCTGGATGAAGATTAAGTATTGGTACTTGATTAACAGATGGGTGGATGGATGGATTGATAGAATGACTAAATATTCTGAGAATACAGAGGAGACTAAAAGTTCATTCTCGCGGAGTTGCAACTACCTAAACAAGAATATTTTGACTTATCATTATGATTAAAGTGAAGTTATATGAAAGCGGAAGTGCTAAATGCTGTCCTCTACTCCTATAGAAGATCTTGGCTCTGAGGAAATCTCAGGGGACAGGGATTGTCTCTCTGTTTCAGGGGATAAGTGGATTGTGAAGGGAGATGGGGTTCTGGTGTTTAATAATGCAAGATTCTGAGATCAGAGGAGGGCCATCTAGGCTGAGGCAGTTGGATAGAAGAAATAAGACAGGAGGCTGGGAAAGCACCTTGAAGCTCATGCTTGGAGCCTCTGAGGTGTTTTGTAAAAGTGATGGAATAGATTAAACATCTATTTTTTAAGAAAATAGTTTTATTCAGAACTTTAATACATGAATATCTGTAATTTGATCACATTCCCTTTCAGTTACCCTTGTATTCTGTCCTCCCTCCACCTCCCCATCTTCCTGTTTTCAGCTCGTCCTTCTTCTGTTTTGAAGTCTCATTCTTTTTGTCCTCAATCCTCTATCTCAAACTTTTGATGGGCTCAGAATCCTGCAGGTCCTGTATGGTAACTACAGGGCCTGTGGATTTTATACACACCCAATGTGAAGATCAGAAAGTCTTAGGAGGTGAGTGATCTGCTAAATTGATGATTCCTGGAGCAAACTCTCATTTCTCCAAGGGAAAACCAGAGGGAGGGAAACATTTCTAGTAAGATCGATAGATCCCATCACAGCTAACAGATGTCATCAGACCAATGATAACATGTGTCCTAGACAACCTGTTAATTTAGTTATCAGTTCATGCAAACTAACTCTGATATAACCCAAAGCTTGAGAACTATCAGAGGCCTTTTAAAAAATATTTTCTTTACTCATTTTCAGGGAGAGGGAGAGAGAGAGAGAGAGAGAGAGAGAGAGAGAGAGAGAGAGAGAGAGAGAGAGAGAGAGAGAGAGAGAGAGAGAGAACCAGGGCCACCACCTGTGGATCTGGCTTTTGTGGGTCCTGGGGAATTGAACTTGGGGCCTTAAGCACTGGAGGCAAGTGCCTTAACTGCTGAGCCATCTCACCAGCCCTAGAGGCCTTTATAGATCTGGAAGGTGTCCAAGTTAAATGTTTCTGGCACTGTAAAGAGCCAGACACTCCATTTGGAATGAGGCTGGATCAGAAAGACATCTCAAATTGGCAGCTAATGAACTCCGACCATTCAGAGGGGTTACCACAACAATAACACGCTGGTCTCATTGTCCTACACTGTTAGGAACGCAGTGGAAGCTGCTGAGAGCCAAGAAGCAACTTGAATTCTTGCTGTTTGGTCATCTTAAAAGGACTTAAAAGGACTTGAAATATAATGAGCTTAGGAAATGGGGGAGTGAATTTGACTCGCTTCACCACTGTGGAGAGGGCTGTTAACCAGGCTCCTGGGTTTCTGTGAAATGAGGCCCTTTTCCATTCAATTCTGAGGACAAGAGATTGTGTCCATTTCTCTAGACAGCAGTAATTGGTCCCTCACTGGCAGCTTCCACACAGCCAAGAAGTAGAGACTAAATGGAAAGTCTGGAAATAAGAGAAAACCTTCTAGAACCTTCTAGGAATTCCTTCTGGATTTCCTCTGACAGCTGTGGAGGAAAGCCTGGGTGCCATCCTAAATTCCCTGTCAGTCCTGCCATTTGGGAGGTGAAATGTGTTTTGATCTTCAAGTTCAACAACTCTCCAACTCTCTGACTGGTTGAAATGTCAGTGGAAGACTCCTGAAGAACATTACTGATGCCTCTGGCCAAGACAGAGAAAGGACTGTCTCAACTTTGGCCTGTGGCCTGGACCACCAGCAGGGCCAAGGGCAGAGTGGCCATGACGCTTGTACTGTCTAATACCCAGATGACCTGCTCTAAATATAAGCTCCAGTCTGTGGAATTGCACTGGGCCCTAAGCCCAGGCTCAAATTCTTTGTGGAAAACACTGGACTCAAACCAGGACACTAGGATGCTTTCATGGGGCACGGTGGTTAATCCTTGCTAAATAAAGGCCAGAGCTGAAATCTCACTTTTAAAGGGTATGTTTTCTTTTTAGATCCCCAGCGAAAGCATGTCTAAGCCTGGGTGGCCTCTTTCTCTCCAATAGCTGAGTCAATGAGACAGATACCACTTTTCTAAAGCCAGTTAGAAAACAGCCTTATTTCATGATTGTGAGTTTATTTCTCTCTCCTTCATTTTCAACTCATTGATGAAATTTCCTTTATTGTTTTTATTAGTTTTCAATTATTTAAAGCATGACTATTATAAATGCTGCCAAATGGTTAATTTTTCCTATTTGAAGTAATAGTTTTGAAAATATACGTGTGTTACTCTAAGAGTATGGGTTGAAAATGCCTTAAAGAAGTTGCCAAAAATTGCATACTTATTCAACAATATTAGAAATGTTCAGAAAACGTACTTATATTAACATATATCTTAGTTATAGACAATGAGATGATGCTATATAATATTCTCTCCATGTATTTGAGAACTCATCTTACAAAGTTCTTTCCAGGGTGGAATTCTTCTTTGAAATAATATTATACAGAACACCTATTTTAGATGTTATTCTACAAGTTCTTGTCACATTTCTGGGACAAAACACCTGATCAAAAGCAGTTGATAAAAGGAAAAGTTTTTATTTGGACTTACAATCTCAAGGGGAAGCTTCATAATGGCAAGGAAAACATAGAGCAGAGGCTGGACATCACCTTTCCAATAGCAGGTGGAAAACAGCAGCAGGAGAGTTAACCAACAAGCACTAGTGGAATTGGTGCTACTGAACCTCAAGGTCCACCCCCAGGGACACACCACTTCCAGCACCTCCTATGTTCCCATCAGCTGGAGACCAAGCATTCAGAACACATGAGTTTATAATTCAAGCCAGCACATATGTAACGTTTTGTTCTCTGGTATTTGCCTTGTGGATCCAATGTTTTGCCAAGACCTTATCTAAGGACTGCATCCCATTATGAGTTCAGTATCCTTTAAACTACTGAAGCAATTTTGTCCCTTCCATGTACATCAGAGCTTGCTAAGCTGATGTGAGATGCAGGGGTATTAGGGCTCATGGTTACTAGTGCAGGTAGGGAAATTTATACATCCCAGTGAAGTATATCCATCAGAGTCTTGGTGGGAAGTTAAACTCTTTCTTTTCAGTGGTGCTACCTTTGTTTAAAATTCCTTCCTGTCATTCTATTTTTAAGTTGTTTTAGGTTTACAGGAGTTATTTTATGCTTCACAGTTTACAGGTCTGAAAAGAAATCTCATTTCATACTTGCACCAGGGTTTTAGTCTATAATGACATTCCTGATCCTGATCGGCTCCCTTATTCAGCTGACTTTGATACAAATGACTTTGGGAGGGTTCCTAAAATCAAATCTGCCCTCAATAATGAAGATTTTTATCTAGCACATAGCATACAATAAATATTTGATGACAGAATGATTGGATTTAACACTTGGGAGGATAGTCAAAATTAGGTGATGTTGGCTCAAAAATTGGAGTTCAAAAATTGCCACAAGCAATAACACTGTTGCTTCATTGTCTCATATTACTATCTTATTTAATTTTGGCACATATAGATATTCATTGTGTGAAGAATTTATGTTTTCTATTTCTTTTGTACTCTTCTTCAAGTGCCCATGGCTAAGGCTTAAGTATTTTTCTCTGGTGGTGTATATCATACTGTATGTAATTTCCAGGGAAGTATTTTACTATAAGATCAGGAGGAGAAAAATAGTGTGCCTCAACTGTAATATGGGGTGACACGTAAAACTCATTATAACCTGACCATGAGCTCTTTTCCTGATGGATACTCTGCTTCAGTGGTGGTTCTGAGGACGCTGTCTTTGAAGCATTAAACTTCATCCTCAGCTTCCTAAATAAACTCTCCTGCATCAGAGCCTTGATTTAAGACATTTCATTTGCCTGAAATCATTTTCCTAATGCCCTGTCTGATGATAACCTACGCATGTTCCCAAATGTACTAGTTTCATTTATTTGTAAAGAAAGTCTTTTTCAAACTCCTGGACAGGATATCTATCTTTTTCCTTACTTTGCTCCCCTCTATATTTTGTGGATTAAATGGAGTAAAACCACAGGGTATCTCTTTTTTATATTCTAATTATTTCGTATAGCTCAGTAGAAACATAGGCCTTGGAGTCCTATTAGGTCTGAGAGTATGAGTTCATTACAGTGTTCAGCAGTCCCAGCTTTCTGAATTATAAGTTTGGGGAGTTATTACATGAGAATGGGGTGAATGTCTCTAAGAGTTTTGAGGCCATCTGTTCCCTGTTCCACGCTTTATTCTTTAGCCCATGCATTGTGGGTTTTCTTTGTTGCTGTTACAAAATATCTGACCAGAAGCAACTTAATGAAGGAGAGGTTTTCTATTCTGGCTTACAGTTCAAGGGAATACAGTCCCTCAAGGTAGAGAAAGCATGGCGACATGTCTTTTCTCTTACTGTTTCCACTAATAAAATTGAAGCTATTGGCAGGCAGCCAGGGAGTAACTGTCTATTGTTCTATCTGTTTAGCCAATCTTCTCCAAAGAGAAGGGATGTCTGCAATTGTTAATACCAAAGTGTGCTTCTTAAGAATCATGATCAGATCTCTGTCCTTCTGCTGCCTGGCAAGTGGGCCTGTAGGAAGAGCTCATCTCCCACCTGCTACCATGTGTATCCAGGCAGGCGGAAGAGGTTGCCATTCACCACACTAGTCAGCTTTGGATGTGATGAAAGTAGATCAGTCCAATATGGTGGTTTTCAAATAAAAAACAAACCATCACGATTTGACTTCACAGTTTTCCTGGGAATCCTGTATCCTAGGTAATAGTGTAGGTGCTTTTGGTGGTTATACTCAGTATTCATTCTGTACTCTCTTTTTCAATCTTTAAATCCTTTTTCTCCTCAGTAGCTGAAGAGAAAATGACTATATCCCCAGCTGCTCCAAGATACTCTCATTTTTCTAAGCCAATCATAGTGTTCTATTCTTCTTGCCGGGACTTATGAGTGGTCATGATGCACAATTCTGGTGAATAAGACTTGTGAGAAGTCATGAGGTTTGTCCTACCAACTAGAGAAGAATCTCTTCTTCCTCTCTACAGTTTTACATTTATGTATCATAGCTGTAATGAATATGGTCCTCTCTTGCAATCTGAGGAAGAGAAGGAGAGAACTCAGAGACTAGTTGAAGAATAGCTTTAGAGCCCAACATCCTGAAGCTAGCATCTCTAAACTTCTTGTTACCTGAAACTAGGATTCAACTTGCTATTAGGCCTGAACTACTTGGCAATTTTTGCAGCCAAAAGTATGCTAACTGACCTATTAATAAGGTTGACATTGTGTTTAATTTTCTACCTGACTCTTTTTTTTGTCTCCTTTTGTTGATATTCTTAAGGGAAAATGTTGTAATTATATTGTTGGCAATTTGCTGTCCCCTTTGCCAAACTTACTGAAGTTATACCATTAACCTTGTCGATTGTCTCAGACAATTAATTGCTTTGTGTAGTGCTGTTACACTGTACTTGGCAGAAATATAATCAATGTTCTTGAAAGGAAACATTATATATTATCTGTATATCCTCCTCACTTATTATTAATTTAACTTTCCTTTTTTTAGGAGAAAGAGAGGTTGCAGCTGTATTTCCTGGGTGGAGGGAGTTATACCACAAGAATATTTTCAATATCAAGATACTATTATCTGAAGGGTAATTATTGACACCCAAGGCTTTTGTGACTACCATGTTTTTCAACTTCGATTAAAGTCCTTGATCTATTTGTTTTATATAATAATTTTGATGTGTAGTTTTTGAACTATATCAAAATAGGAAACAAGATTGAGTCTTCATTATCCATATGTTTATCTTTTTACAGTTATTCTAGGATATAGCTGGGCATTAAAAATGTTAGGAGATTGCATTATATTATATTCTTTTTTTCATGACTCTTAAGAAACATTGACTTATCCATAGTTCAGAAACATCTTAAAATAAGAAAAAATTGTTTCTTATTTTCATTAGTGTTTTTTAAAGTTATTTTCTAATTTCTACCTTCTGTGTAAATAATATTCTCTGGCACACACCTGGGGATATGGGGATAATTCTGAAACAGATGGAAAGGCTGTATCTCTCAAACAATAGTATGATGGAATACTTGTGTTAAATCAAGTATGTTCTATTGTCAAAATCCTTCTTGGTGATCAACGTCAGGACATGTTTAGTTGGCTTCACAGCGATCCAAACTAAAACCTTATTATAGTGTATGTGCTCATGGACTCCAACAGATGTTTCAACCAGACAATTCATTACTAAAGCAGCTATGGAGATGAAACTTGGGAGCTTGTGTTCCCTTCACTCAGATGATAAGCAGGTGGCTATCATTTGTAACTTAACATCATGCAAAAGCAGGACCTCAAGGTTGAGTTAACTAAGAAATAGGTGGATGAGGCTGGTGTTCTGGACATCAGCCTGAAAATACAAATTTTAAGTTAGATCTGATTTGCACGAGGTCCTCTTACGGATCCTGAAGCTTGCTTTTCATTATTATTTTTTAGGAGCTCCAGTGATTCTCTCATCTGTGCTCCCTATGTGACTTGGGTTACAGGTGTACATAGCCACGCCCAGCTGTATATGTGGGTCCTGGCTCTTGAACTCAAGCAATTTCTCAGGCCTTCATGCTTGTACAGGAAGTGATCCTAACCACTGACCTTTTTCTCCAGCCCTTAAGATATTTCTGAAATCTAGAAAGTGATTAAAAATATCTGCATGACTTTGATCCTTAAATACACGGAACATTGAGTCGTCTAAGACCTACCCTTCATTCATGGCAATAAAGACAATGAATGAGATAAAGACAGGTCAGAAAGCCTGTGTTGTTCAACCGCACAGCTGGCCCAGGCACATCTGTAAAGACATTAAAGAAGTATGCTGCAGGGAAGCAGCAGCACGAAGCTTTTACTGACTAATCACTGTGGCTCCTGCTGCCCTGTGCAGCCCCCTCCACATCTCGGATCATCCTTGCCCAGCTGTGCTTCCTGACCGAGGAAGCTTGCTTGTTTCTTTTTCATCTGTGGCTTTATGTATATTTGATTGTTGATTATCTGTATGGGGTTTCTCCTTGTTATGGATACTTCATAAAACACTAAAAAAAAAAGAATCCTGGTTTAGCTTCCTGCTGTAATCAACATACTCTGTAGCCACGTTTTCTATCACTCTTGGTAAGTGCTTAGCAAAGAGAAGCTCAGTTTAATGTTATCTTAGACAATATAATTAGGTAAATAGATCTGTTCGAAATCACATTAAAATTCTAAGCCAAAAAGATATGTCTGTGGAATTATTAGTGCCGAGGCTGTCTTTGATTGTCCTTAATAATTAAAGGTGTCACTCTGTATTTCTTCCCCCTTTTGTTTTAAAACGGGGCTAATTAGAGAAGGGATCATGTCTTCTTGTATCGTGGCATATAAGCCACTCTTGAGAACTATGCACATTGTAAACGGATGTGAGATTTGCTAACTAAATATCTTTTAAAAATCATTAATCATGGATGTAGGATTTTATAGTGACTTATTTGAAAGATCCCCTTTGAAGAGCTTACAGCTGTAAATTGCTTATGATGCTCAAGTCATGGCGGTTAGCTTACAAGGGGATTATCTGTGTGCTATTGTCATATTTACCCTAGTGTGGACATGATTAAATCCTACACCCCAAAGTGCTTCAGTCATAGACAAAATTGTCTTTTCTATGTGGCAATATGTATTTAGGGACATATAGTCACTGTTATCCTGGCATTTTTTATCATAGAAGTACTAAAAAGAATACTACATACAATCAAATTTAATTCCCTTGTTTTGCATTTCAAGTATAAGACAGGTTCTGTGCAATCCTATACTCAAAAAACCAAGAAAAGCAATAGGAATAGAATCTAGTTTTATTTTTGAGGGTACCTTGACCCAGGCACTAACCAAGTTGAAGGGTATCCTTCATTTTACAAGTATAGCAGAGTATTGTGAAAGATTTCAGCAATGTGATTATTAAGTTCTGTTGTCAACTTGATCAGGTTGGGAATTCACAGATATTCCTCTTGGGTCCGTTTCTGAGGTTGCTTCCAGGAAGGATTGACTGAAGGAGGAAGTCTTTCCTCTGGTATGAGTCCTTCCTCCAAAGTGGGAGGCCATCCTGGTGGTGGGCTATGTGTCAGGAAACTCTGAGAGAAAATAACTCTGCCTCCATTTCCCACCTGTTTGCCTTCACTTGTGCAAGCATCTATCCTGCTCTCCTGTCCCTACTGTCCTTCTTTGGCATTGAAACCACCTTACAACTTCATCACACAGAACATCACAACTTCTCCAGGGATCCTCCAGGCCTTCAGTGCTGGATTGGGACTGCTGAAGCATTCAGCCACATGGACTGAGCAGCTACTAGGTTTCTTAACTCTTAGGCTTGAAAAGAGCTATTGTTGGACTGAGGTAAATTAATGCCATAAATTCCCCTTTAATACCAAATTCATTCTCTTGGTGCTGTTTCTCCAGAGAACCCTGATTTATACAAGCACTAAGATAACAAATGGAGAATTTCTGGCTGCAAGTGAGATGGGAGAGTAAAGACCTACCTGTGTTCCTCCTCACCTGTGACCAAGCTAACCCACCATAGAAAGTTAGAAATTAAAACCCAAAACATTAAAAATGTATAGATAGTACTATATATGGTACTAGTGAAGAAAGAATGGAGAAATTAAAATGATTTAAGACAAAAATACCTAAATGGCAGATATTATTTCCTATATATCAATAATTACAATAAGCTTGAATGGATTAAGCTATCAAATAAAAATTTAGAAATTGCCAAACAATAAAAAGGGTTGACTAGGGCTGGAGGGATATCTCAGTGGTTAATGTGGTTGCCTGCAAAAACTAACAACCTGAGTTTGATCCCCCAGGACCCACATAAAACCAGATGCACAAAGGGGAGCATGCATCTGGAGTTCCTTTGCAGAATCTAGAGCCCTGGTGCGCCCATTCTCTGTCTCTGTCTCTTGCTCTCACTCTCTCTGCTTACATATAAATTAAACTATTTTTTAAAAGTTCTGACTATATGCTATCTACATGAGATAGGCATTAGATTCAAAGGTTTAAATAGATCCAAAATAACAAGATAAAAAAAGATATGCCATAAAAATGGCATCTTAAAGATATTGGAAAAAGAGGAATACAGCAAGCTGTTAGCAAGAACAAGGAAGGAAATAAAAATCAGAGAGTCAAGGCAAATAAGGGCAGAAAAACAGTGGAAATAATCAGCAAAATTTGCTTCTTTGAAAAAATTTCAAAATGGACAAATTGAACAAAACTAAGATAAAACAAAAAAGAAAGAGAAATAGCAAAATAATCAAATTAGTAGGGCTGGGAAAATTTCTCAGTGGTTAAAGGTGCTTGTTTGCAAAGCCCATGGCTCATGGTTCAATTCCTCAAGCATGACTGTAAAGCCTGATGCAAAAAGTGGCACAAGCATCTCGCATTTGTTTGCAGTAATAAGAGACCCTAGACTGTCCACACATCCAACACACACACACACACACACACACACACACACACACACACACAAAGAAATATATAAATGTTAAAAATCAAATTACATTGCAGAAATAAAAAGATTTAGAAGGGGTTATAATGAAGAAATCTATCTCAACACATAAGTGGATGAGATGAAGGAATAAATTCCTGGGAAATTTACTCACCAATAAGTAGAATATCATAATACTCTTAAATATGTAAAGAGATTGAACTAATCAATTTTTCTCCAAAGTTACTCACAGAGAAAATTCCAGACACAGAGCTCACTGGTAAATTCTATAAAACTCCTAAGAAATAATTCACATCAATTCTTTATAAACTCATCCATAAAATAATAGAGGAAAAAAATTCCAATTCATTCTATGTGGCTAATATTACCTTCATGCCCAAACCAGAAAAAGAGATGGCCAGTAAACAAAATAAAGCTACAGACTGGTCTTTTTTTTTAATTGTTATGAAGGAAAATTCAATGAAATCTAACAAACCAGATCCAGAACTGTATAAAAAGGAAAATACTTTGTGAAACAAATAAAATTGAATTATTGGTTTAATATCCCCAAATCGAATGTAATAAACTATATTAATAGGCTAGAACTAAAATCACATAGCCATCTTAATAAATGTAGGAGAAGCATTTGAAAAATCTTTATGCTTCTTTTTTGTTTGTTTGTTTATAAACTTGAATAAAAAAGATTCAGGTTAGGAAAGAAATTCAGGTTAGAAGGAAATTCTTTCAACCTGATGAAAACCATAGTTGGGCTTGAGAGAGAGTTTCCTGGTTAAAAACTTGCAAAAGCTGTTGGCCTGGGTTTCATTCTCCAGAACCCATGTAAAGCCAGATGTAAAGTGGCATATGTATCTGAAGTTTGTTAGTAGCAGCAATAGACACTGTAATATTTGTGTTTGTGTATGCACACACACATACACACAAAGATACAGAAAGAAAAACATGCAAATAAATCAGTAAAAATATCCAAAATTAATAGGCCCTGTGGTAAAACTACCACTGTTGTTTTGCTCAATCAATACAAGGTGCCTGCCACTTGCCCTTCTTCATAACTGTGCTCATGCCCACAGGTGAGTTCTGGTCAGAGAGGCTTTCTTTTGAGAATAGTTGTTAAGGAGATGTGGAGCTGGTCCCACATGATCCTTTTTCCTTAAAGTTCTGAGGTGCATTGGAATTTTGCTGGGTATTCTCTAAATTCTAATCCCCAGTTCTGCCATTATAATACAACAGCTAATCTACGAAATTGTTAGATGAAAACATAGGTGTGAATCTTCATGTCTTCAGATTAGGCAATGATTTCTTGGATATGATGCTTAGATATGATAAATTGAAAATCACCAAACTTAAAAGATTTGTACTTTAATCAAAATTAACAAGAATATAAGAAAGCAAGTTCCAAAAGGGAAAATGATTTTGAAAACCACAAAGCTAGTTCAAGACGTCTGCTATTCAATGATGAGTAATGAAAAGAGGAAGCATGCGGTTCTTATGCAAAGGTATTGCCTAACTAGACTAGATATGAAACAAATAAAATAGAAAGGCACACCAAGCAGAATTCCAGAGAATGAGAATATATGAGGCTTTTTAAAAAATATTTTATTTATTACTTTTCAAGCAGAGAGATGCAGAGAGAGATACAGAGATAGAGAGAGAGAGAGAGAGAGAGAGAGAGGGAGAGAGAGAGCAAGAGCACCAGGGCCACCACCTTGTTGGTCTGGTTTATGTGGGTAATAGGGAATTGAACTGGGGGCCTTGGGCACTGGAGGCAAGTGCCTTAACCGCTGAGCCATCACTCCAGGCCATGACAATGAGAATATATGAAAGCAGGCATAGTGAGCATGCACCCCCTGAGTATCAAGAACCCAAATAAGGGACAGAAACACTCAGGGTAGGATGTGCTAAGGAAAAGAGTAGTAGCTGAAAGTGAGACGGTAGACCTTGGGAATGAAAGAGAAGAGAAAAACCTCATCATAGAAATGACAGCCGCTGTAAGTCTATAACTCCTATGATATGAAGAGAAGACCCACTGCAATTCACAGAAAATTTGATAGAGGTAGCTATGGAAAATAATTTTAAATGAGCAATTAAAGAGGACAAAAATTATAATAATATTGGTAAAGAAATAATATTTCAGACAAAAATGAAATTGGGAATTAAAAATGGCATTAAAATTAGTGTTATAGTAAAAAGATCATTGAATTATAAAATTATATCTATAGCATGTGTAAATTTAAGTAAGTGCTTCTACAGGTAGATAATGAATGAGAGTATTGTGCGGAGTTTGTTGGAAAATGGGAGCAAAGACATGTGGAATCCACAGATCAGAGTGAGGAGATGTGAAGGGATGTTTGAAAAATCCTTAGGGAGAAAAGTTATGACCCAGTAATGATCATCCCCAGAAAAACTACTGCACAGGTGGTGCGTATGAATTTCCTAACAAACAAGACCCCAGGGACTTTAACTCTCATGGGCATTTCTTCTTCTAAAACAATATTAAATAATGAATTTTGTCAACCAAGAGAATTCAAGGAAGTGTTGGTAAAAGAAACATTGGTAAACATGGAGACATGTGAATACAGAAACATCTCAGGCTGAGTGTGGTGGTACATGCCTTTAATCCCAGCATTTGGGAGGCAGAGATAGGAGGATTGCCCATGATTTCAAGGCCAGCCTGAACTACATAGTGAATTCCAGGTCAGCCTGGGATAAAGCGACACCCTACCTTGAATAACAAATAAACAAGCAAACAAATCAACAACAGGCACATCTCTGAACAAACATAAAACTTAAGATATAAAATGGAAAATATGCATACTTTTAATTACTGAAGGGCTAAGGTTGGCCAGAGGGCCTCCATTTTGTTAACTGTTATGACTTCTCTGTAACCCCTTGTTCCCAGAAAAACCACCAACTATCCTTGAGCCTCCAACCCAAACAATCAGCTCCTACTTTCCCTAAAGCCCAGGTCAAAATAACCTACCTGTTTCCAGTTTCCTCAGCAACCACATCAAATTGACTAATGTACTATTTATTCTAGCTGCTACTGTACTATCCCACTCCTGGGTCCAACCTAATCCTGGTGAAAGTCACCATGGCAGAGTTTGCCAACATCCTGATTCTGAGACCACTAGTTCCCAAGAGTGGGCCCCAGGATGTCTCCTCACCTGGACCTGACCTATCCTGTTAAAGGTTATCTCAACTCCTCCCTAGGGCCACTGGACAGCACCTGTTTGTGGTTTTTTTTTTCTCTTTAAGAAGCCTGGGAGCCAACACTTGGGGATGTAGTCCCAGCTCCCGAGTCTGGCTGTGTCCCTAATCAATTAGCTTGCAAAGTCCTCAACAATAAAGGTAATCCTACTTCTGAGCTCAATCAACGCCTGTTTCATCATTTCCGTGAACCTAGAAGCAACAATTCCAATTATGACTGACATAGTCATGGGTGAAGAAACATAAGGCAAAGAAGGGTGGGGATATTACAATAAATCAGGGTTCTTTCTGCTGAGGAAGTGAGTCAACTGTGAGAGCTTACAAGTCAAATTATGGAGGAAGAAGTATGTTATGATTAATCACTCAGCAGATCCTTACTGAGCTTGGCTCTTCTGCATATGTCCTAAGGAAAGCCAAGTTCTTCCTGCTCATATCCCAGTGTGAAAGACACAGTAGACAAACTCACATGGATAATTTCATGTTAAGACAGGTGTGCTGAAGGATGATGAGTGTGGTAGTTGGGAAGACAGGGTAACAAGGGAATTTTCTTACGTAGCATGCTTAATGAAGCCTTCAGGTATGCAGGTGATGAACTAAGGTGGTATTTGATGATTTGGGGAAGGAGCAGTTCGGGGAGAGTTGAAGGCAGGAGAGACCAGGACTGGCATTTATTTTCCTGTGTGTCGTTGATCTAAAGGGTCCTGGGAAGAGGTGAGCTGGAGACCAAGCAAGGAGTCAAGGGAAACAGGAAGCCAGCAGGGAATTGGGAGCAGAGGAGTGACTGGACTTTCTGCCATGATGTCACCACAGTGGTGGAAGGGGGTGTGTGAGCGGTTCCCATTATGTGAGATTGTTAGTAAACTTGACACTAATACAACCTCATTTGACTTGTAAAAAGATTCGTGAGGGTCTCAATGAAATGGGGGATAAGAGGCAGAAAGATGCTTCTTGGATTTTTGCATCAGCAACTGGGTGCCTGGTGATGTCTTTCACTGAGATGTCAAAACCTGGGAGGAGGGGATAGATGGGGTCCGAGCAATACAGAAATCCCTAGCTGACATCTTGAGGCAGAGATAATAGTAAGTTGGATACATAAGTTGTGCTCAGAGAAGAGGGTAATAAAGAAAGATAAATTTGGAAGTTATGGGCAGACAGACGGTTTTTAGAAATGAAGAGAAGATCTAGGGTACAATTCACAATAAAGATCCCTTTATGACTCTGTTTCCCCCCACCCCCAATTCCTGGGTCTCTGCTCCTTGGCAGGGCTGTGGTTTCAGCCAGCATAGCTATGCACAAGTTTTTTTTAAATGGGAACTGAAATGTGAACTAGGACCTTCCTACCCACCTCTATCCCCAGGCCCTCGGGTTTGCACAGGAAGTGCATTTAAGCTCCAAGCCACCTCTCTAGCCCAATATAAGACTCTTAGTATCAAGAGATATGCATTACCTAAGCACAGTTTAGAAATGAGACCGTAGTCAAGTCTCTTAGCTTAGCAAGAAAACACATGGTAAATCCAAATACTGAAGCAATACCCACATCTCCCCAGAGGCTAGAAAGATCCATGTTAAACTGTCATATTTCACAGAAGGTGAAGTCACATGTTTTGAATTCTTTAAAAGTCTGCATCTTCAGAGCTCTGCCGACATTGACTCTGTAATGCAGATTTCATCATATTTCACAGTTGAGCACAATTCACACTCAAGTAGATGTTTCCAACTCTATATTGGGTAGTTTTTTTATTGCTTATTTTTTATACAACACAGCAAATAATTATAGTGATTCAAGATACTGTATGAATAACTGTAGAGACAATAATTCACTTTCTTTTCTGATATGGAAGTATGAAAATGAAACGCAATGTACACAGAGCATACAAAACCAGTCCACCTTACAAACTCCTTCAGGAAAGCAGATAGAATGTACTTTCAGATGAGCCAGGTGACTAGGTGACTAAACCCTCCCCCTGTAGTCATTCTTGTGGAAAGAAGTATCTAAATTCAAACCTTTTGCTTAAGCAATTAATACTTTTGAATATTCATTCTACCATATGCATTAAATATTTTAAAATTAGTCCAGTGTAATTTCTCTAATAAAATATAATTACTAGCTTTCATTATTGCCTAATGTGGTTGGTTAATTACTTATTATGAGATGAATAAACAGTCTTACTAATAACTAGCACAGTAGTGTTTTTTATGTATGAAAAATCCATTTTCCAAGCCCATTTTTTCTCATGTCGTATCCAATTACCACTTTATATTTCTGTTGTTGATAACTACTTGAAACACATGAACATGGCTTCTTTTAGTCATATATAGTATGTAATAGTTATATGGAGTATATCTATATACTTTAAGATATAGATATACTATATAAGTTATGTCTAGCATACAAACTTTAACATGTAATGTATTATCTATATTATTATTTCATGATACAAAAATAAGTTAAAAGATTCAAACCATTAATCAATTATTTTGGCCATGTGGTATAAAGTGACGATCTTGGAATTTCTTCACCTAGAACTAATAATTGGTTGGACTTTGTGGAATCCTTTCACCTTTTTTTCCCCATGAATGTCATATGATTGAAAATATGCTCACAAAACTAGTATATTCAGTTGCTCCTTTGGACAGCTTCTATGTGCTGCATGATGGAAGTTGAATCCAGCACTCCTCACCCAGGTGCTCCCTGACCTCTGGCGCCAGCCTCCCACCTGACTGCCACCTGCTCCCTGTCTTTTACATTCTCAGTGCAGATGTCCACTTGCTTGGTGATCGTGCTTGCATCAACTTATCCCATATGAAAGTCCCACCCCCAGATAGTCACCTGCTGGACCATCATCCCAGGGACTGCTCTTCTACCTTCCTGCCTTTAAGCCAGCCACCAGCCCATGGAATGTCACCATTGTGCCTTCTGAATTCCATTTCCAAACATTGAAAAACCTCTCAAATTGTCTTTCCCTCCCATTCTGTGCCCCAGCTACCTGCTCCCGGCTGACCCCTCCTCCCTGGCATTCCTGCTAAGTGCTGTTTCTCTCTCCAGTCCTGGGTGCCTGGATGTATGGATAGAAGAAGGGCCACCTGACCATTACCATGTCCTTGTCCTCTACTGCCTGTAAAACAGCTGTTATAGTATGCTCAGGTCGATAACTTTGTTGCCTGGCTGCCACCGCCTTGCTGTTGACTTCAAATTCGCTGATCAGAGTTTTAGGGGCTACTTGGGACATGTCCATCCCAGGGTCTGCAGATCCCATATGCCTCATATTTTTACTTCTTGGTTCCAGTTATCTTTTCCTGTCCATATCGGCAATTCATCTGTTTGATATCTTTAGTGCACCCCCAGTCAAAGTCCAATCCAAGCACTCCGAGCTCTCTCCACAGCCTTGCTTTCCAGCTCATTATCCATGTCCTTCTCCAATCTATTTCCCCTGGTTTTCTCACCCCATACTCTCTCCGAATGTGGTCCACGGGACCACATAGCTCTGTTTCCTGGGTTCGTCTCACCAAAATTTCAGGCACTTCTGGCTCCTTCCCTCCTGAACCACCATCTTTTATTGGCTTAACTCCAGAGGCTTCTGAATTTCTTCTACATATTGAAGTATTTTTTTTTTTTATCTAGGAACAAATGTTGGAGTTCCTCAACAGTGAACTGATGACACTCTTCTCCCTCTACACCTCTGCTCTCTTTGGGTGAGGTGATACCTCAGCGATGTCCACACTGCATCTGCATTTCACAGACAAGCCCAACATGTGTGCATCCTAAAAGATCCCTTTCCAAGATTCAGAGAGAAACATATGACTTCTTTTTTTAAATTTTATTTATTCATTTTCAAGCAGAGATACACACACAGAGAGAGAGAGAGAGAGAGAGAGAGAGAGAGAGAGAGAGAGCACAAGGGCCAACACCTTGTGGGTCTGGCTTATGTGGGTACTGGGGAATTGAACCCAGGGCTTTAAGCACTGGAGGCAAGTGCCTTAACTGCTGAGCCATCTCTCCAGCCCCGAAACATATGACTTCTAAACATATGTCTTCTGTTGTGTGCACTGAGTGTTACAATAGCACATCCAATGCAACATTGTCAAATACAGGATTATCCACACACACACACAGACACACACACAGACACACACACACACACACACACACACACACACACACACACACACACACACACACACACACACCAAAGACAAGAAAGGCAGTATAAAGAGGTGTTCCTACAACCAGTCTTTGTACAGCTTTCCCCCTCTTGTTCATGGAAATTTCTCTCTGATTTCTCTTACTTATTCCTTCCTAGAACCACAAGCTCACAATATCCCAGCCATTCCTCCCTCCCAATTGCTATCAAAGGTGATAGATTCTATTAACAACCACAATCACCACTGTAGCAAGTCTACCAGACACTCTCAGTTGGACTTCTCCACAGGATGTCAATAACTCAAAACTGGCTTTAATCAGTTCTCCAGATCCTGTAATCTTTAAATGCAAGTCAGATTGTGCTCACTATCTCCAGGGAAGGGATTATTGGTTAATCCTAAAATAAGAAAAATATAACTCTGCTCTTCTCCTTTTCTTCCTGTAATCACTTTTCCAAAACTCAAATTAATGAATTAACTAATTAATTACATATTTCCTTAAGCCTCTGGTCACACCCACTGTTCCATCCACTGAAATTCTTGTTTCCCCTTTAGTAAAGGGAATCCTTATTCAATTTTTAGAACTCAGCCCAAACATCCTTTTCTGGTGTGGGCTTCATTCGTTGGTCCTCACTTAGTAAGTTTAGAGTTTCAATTTCCCTATGACCCATCCCTCTGCTTCAACTCCCAGTTCATTTTTGTTGTTGCTTTTTTATTTTTTTTAACGTTTTTATTGGCTTAGAATTATATATATTAACACAAAAATATGCTCAGTATCATAGGTTCTTAGAAAAAGCCATTGAATCCATGATGGCATTCCCTCTTATGCATTAATTATTCTCCCCCATGACTCTTACATTCTTTCTGCCCCCTCTTCCACGAATTTCTGAGTCATAGTGGGTGAGTTTAAATTTTGCATAGTTATTAGGTTATTAAGAGTCTGTAAATTTGTATTTTGGACAATTTTGGGCACCCTTGGTGCCTCTCTCCATTGTCCTTCCCTAGGTTATCTGCCATGCTGTGGGAATAGCTCTTTTGCTCGTCATCTCACTTCCTTAGAAGTTGTGTTAGGGCTCTAAATGGTAAGTTTGAGGTGAATTGTCTCCTGCTTGGGTGTCCCCCATCAAGTCATGTCCCTTTGGTTTTCGGGTCCCTGTTTCTCCTTGCTTTCTTTACGGGGAGTGTCCTGGCAAGGCTGCTACTTGTCCGCCATCTTGCTCTGCCCCCCCCCCAGTTCATTTTTATAACATTGTTTATCCTGTGGTTTACATTTAATGAAATGATTGTTTGGCTCCTCTTTCTTTTCCCATTTATTATAAAATCTAAAGGATGGAGACAGGGTCTATTTGAGCTCTTGGTATTAACTGCACTATGCAGATTAGAGCTATCAGTAGGCGCCTCTCTATAACAAAATAATTCTCTATAACAATATAAAATATGTTGTGTGATAAATATAAAATATGTTATGTGTTAGTCATTTGAGGAGGAAATAATGATTATATAAACATAGTCAAACATTAGCATGACATCAAAGTTTATTGTTCACACTATGTTCAAAGGTCTCAATCTTAAACCCTTGCATTCAGTTTGTAGAGAGATGTGAATACATTATTTTTTCCTTAAAATTTCTTTTTTGCTTGGCTTTATTTTAATGAACAAGAATTACTACTAGTTGAGTAGAGTCTGCCAAAATTTATATATTGAAATTCCAATCCCCAATATTCATGAGTACAATGTTATTTGGAGATGGCATCACTGCAATTACATTAATAACTATGAGCTCATAAAGAGCACTCCCTAATTCTGGTGCCTTTATTAAAAGAAAGTAAGTTAAATTCAAAACCACAGAGACACTCAGGAAGAATGCTAGGTTATCATGAAGTTAAGATCAAGATGTGTCTACAAACCAAAGAATGCTAAAGATTACCAGTAAACAGGCAGAAGCTGGGAGAGGTATGGGGCAGGTGGTTCCTCACTATAATAGGACCATCTGTTCATTCATGTTTCTGTAACAAAATACCATAAGCTAGAAGGTGTGTAAACAAGAGAAATTTATGATGTAATTCTGGAGGTTGGAAAGTCCAACATCAAGGTAGATTTGGTGTGAGGTGATGCCAGTTCTGGTTAACGATCATTCTGACATTGTCCTCACATGGCAAAAGGGGATTGGGTAGCTCTCTGGGGTCTTATCTACAAGGGTACAACTCGCATGACCTACCTCATTCCCTCCTAATGTAACCATGATGGGCAGGGATTCGCCATGGGAATTCCAGGGAATGCACACATCAACGCTTTGGGTACCTGGATCTCCGATTTGAAGTTTCTGAAACTGTGGAGTCATGGACTTCCGTTGCTCAGAGATGTTTAGGGTGTGTTTAATCCACTTCAGAGAATGAGTTTAAGCATCAGAAAGAATTTTGTTTTCCAGTTTTCATTTAGAGGGAAACAAGCAACTCAGAAACAAAGGCTGGAAACTGCATGAAATTTTTTTTCAATTTCTTTAAAATAATTATTTTAATAACATAAAATATTCATGAAAACATAAGCAGCATTCAAATCAAATGAAACAAAAAAAACTGAAAGCAACTATATTCTTGAAAAAAACCTATGATTTGAAGGAAAATGGTTAAAATATAATTTCATAAACTTGCTACTAATGGTTGCCCTCTACTCCTGTCTTTCCAAGGGAAAAATATACATAATTTAGACTTTGTTTTTAATGCCCAACATTATGAATTATTTTCTTGATTATACTCTAAGGGTTATTTGAGTTAAACCAAACTCTTTCCTTTGATAAATGTTTCCTTCATGTATTTATTTGGCAAATATTGAAGTAGCTGTTAATATATTCAGCCTGGGGGACACTTTGAATATTCAGAGGAAAGAAGATGTTGCTTATAAATACAAGGTCCTCTAGTTACCAAAAAAATGTTAGAACTCATGGGTCCAACCTCTCTTTTAAACTTATGAGAGCCATGGTGGGGGAGATTATCCAGAGGCATGGCCAGGAGAACCTGGCTGAATATTAGGCTATCCATGGTCCCCTGTCACAAAGACTGATCCAGATGACCCATGGAGGAGGTTATCCAGCGGATTGGGGATGGGGGGGCAGTGGGAAATTGGGGATAACAACTCATTGTTTGCCCACTGAATGTTGTAACTCATTATGGTCAATAAAAAAAAAACCTTATGGTCAGATATTTCACAATATCGTATGTTCATCTTAAATGGCATCTCTGAGGATTTGTCATTGTGGCATTGGCTAAATCCCTCTAGTAGTAGTAGCCACTGGGCCTCAGCCATGGTCACTGACATGAGGAGTTGGAAGTTCACTCTCTATTGTTCAGAGGAGAATAAGCTGAGCGCCAAGGAAGTTAGGTGACATTTACACAGCAAAGGTGACAGATCTGAGACTTGAGCCCGACCTATCTATTTAGTGTCAGTTCCTTTTGAGAATACCTGTGAGTACTAACTTAATCCCAGCACTTGACCTGAGCCTCAGTGGCAACCCTAGCAACTAATGCCAAAAATGGAATCCAAAGCAGTCAGCCCTCGGCACTGTCATTCAGCAATGGACATTTGTGGTTTTATTGCTCTCATTTTTGATATCTTAGCAGAAGGCTTAAAGTGTGCAACAGTCACCAAGTACCAGGGTCCTCCGTGCACTTGATGTAATGCAACAGAGCCCTGAACTTCTCAGTTCAAAAGCACCCTTATTTTTTCATTTTCAAAGGACAGAAATTGGTTCTGGTCATTCATGCTTGTCATACTAGCATCCAACAGGCTGAGGCAGGAGGATTGTCACAAGTTTGAGGCCAGCCTGAGATACATACATTCCGGCTAGCATTATCTATAAAACAAACACATTTCAAAAGAAATAAATAAAACCCACCATGAAAATAAATAATAAATAGTACTTTACAAAAATGGATAAAATGGTACCTTCTTGACAGAACCTTGGAAATGACAGGTGCTTCCTAAATAGCATTCTCCTTAGGAAGTCTTCCACACTTATACACATCTTGAGAACCATAGCAGGAAGCCTTAGGACTTAGCAGGTCCCCATTCTCTCTGCCTGTTCTCCTCATAGACTTGGAAGCCTTACTTGATGCCAGGAGAGAAGAACACAGCCTCAAATGGGGTCTGCAACGAGCCAGGGAGCTGCTCTATGAGACAAGTTGAGGCTAATTCAGATCCAATCACTCACTTGCTGAGAGCAGCAAGGAAAACATTTCCATTCCTCTGGTATTCTCTCCTGGTTACTTCAGTAACTCACCTGAAACCAACTGTTACTCTTAAGGACCAACAGATAGAAAACTTTATTTCTGGAGTAAATTACTTTTAAATTTTCAGTGTCTAGAGGTAGATTTTTATAGGTATAAGTACTGACTTCAGGAACACTCTTGTCTTAAGTGTGTTTTTTTCTCAACATGCTAATGTTTAAATTGTTGCCATCCCTTTTTTAAAGCATGCATGCATACACTGATTAATTAATTAATGCACACACTAATTAATTATACCCAGTGAAGCAGCTATGCTGTTTCTTAGAGTATGTCTTGCAATGATTTCTGTCTTCATTTTGGAACAGTGAGGACTAACATCAAGCTAGAAAAGGCAAATTTGCAGACTGACATTTTGTGCCTTCAGAACTCACTGTATTCCTTGGTGCCTGTCATTCTGTGTAGCCCGAGATTAGCTGTCTATATTCTGCCTCACCCGCCTGCACTTCCATTTACAAATATTTGATGATTAATAATTGTACATGCTGAACGATCCCTTGAAAATGGTTCACAGGAGTGACACAAGGTATATGGAAATACAAGTTTTTGTGGCATAAAGAAATATGAACTTCAAGTGAAATCAGCCCGCTGGTCTTAAAATGGTGCATTTGAACAAGGGAATTAGGTTCTACTTTGAGAATGTCTCAGAAGTAAAGTGAGTTTTCAGTTCTTGGTTCCTAATTCCTATGGAAGGACACTAGTTGAAGAAATCTGATTTCCTCAGAACTCCTGGTGACTTGTCGAAGACAGGAATTTTTGATGCCCTTGTTGCGGTCAACTTCTAGTTGCGCAGAAAGAACCCAAGCAAAAGCGGCTTGTGGAGGAAAGGGTTTATTAGGCTTAAGGACTCCGGGGGAGACTCCATCCTGGCAGGGAAAATGATGGCATGAGCAGAGGGGTGGACATCACCTCTGCCACAGCACTGCAAACAGCGGCAGGAAGGTGTGCCAAACACTGGCAAGGGGAAGCTGGCTTATAACCCCATAAGCCCGCCCCCAACAACACAACTCTTGAGAGGTTGTAATTCCCTAACTGCCATCAGCTGAGGATCGATCATTGAGAACACATTCATTTTTTTGTGGGGGACACCTGGATCAAACCATGATAAGCCTTATAGATACATTTTAAAAAACTCATTACCCTACTGAAATTTGCTTCTTTTAGAGGTCTTATTAGCATCTCCACTAAAAAGATCAACTTCTGAGTCTGGTATTTTCAAAGAATGCTGTCAAAATTTAAATATGGGTCTTCCAGTCAGAAGACATGACTTAGAGTCCCGATTCAGGTATTTCACAGTTTCCTAACACATGCCTATAATTTCTGTTTTGGAGAATGCAAAAAAAGACTTTTTAAAAAGGTAATTTACATTAATCATAAGCTACAAATATCAGAAAAAACACAAAGAATTATTATCTGAGTGTCTTTATATATAGAAAGAGTTTTTTTTTTCCTTCTTTGGATCAGTATACAAATTGTGATTGATCTGAATCATGTTGTAGTTGCATTATTTTATTAGTTTTCATCAAGGTTGCTTCTCTTTTCGCCCCTGCCCTTGGCCTGATTGGATGCTCCCAGGCAACTTTGAGAATGTGCTGAGCAGCACCTAGCTTGGCCCCCCAATAGGTGTGACAGGTGCATGATGGGGTCAGAAAATAACAGAAGTACCAGGCTTATTTTTCTTTACTGAAATTTACTCACTATTATGCCAAGAGCACATTCTCTTTTAAATGGCTGTATTTTTTGCTTTTAAAATCATTGCAAGCTAATGTCATAATGGAAAAAGACATCTGGGTATATCTAGTCTTCTATTTTAAACCCTTTTTATATTTTTTGCAAACCGCTTCAGTTTTGATTATAAAAGGTGGTACAGCCTGGTGATATAGAAAGTTTCCTATTTTTAATTGAATATTTGACCATAGCAGCTTTATTTTTGTTGTGGTTGCTGTTCTGTGGTGTTGGAGATCTAGCCCAAGGCCTCATGCATGCCAGGTAAGCACTGTATCACTGATCCTAGCAGATTCCAAATGCATGGTGGTCTATCTTTCAGTTTTGATGCTGATTGTATGTTTCTGGAATTGCCCACGAAAGATTATTTCCCTCCACTTTAGAACGCTATAAAAGTCAGTTACTGATGACTTATGGTAGGGGGTGATTCCTATGTATGCTACAAAAGGAAAAGATATAGCAGCTGCTTTGAATAATACTTATTCCCTTTGGAAACATTTGCAATCAAAATTTACTTCTTCCTTCAGGGAATGAGGGCATCTTACCTCTCCTGTAAGGGGATGAGGGTGTCTCTGAGGTCACTATGTCCTCAACCTGTCAATCAATGGGCTAATTTCCACCACTGATTTTTCCATAATTAGAGGTCTACAGAAGAGCCCTGCTCATTTAGCAGGATGTAAAAACTGGGCACTTATTTTGGATATAAATTTGAAGAGATATTTCATATATCATCTAGCTGGACTTATTTTTAAAATATTCTTATTTATTAATTTGCAAGCAAAGAGAGATAGAAGAGAAACAAAGAGAATGGGTGCACCAGGGCCTCCAGCTGCTGCAAAGCAACTCCAGATGCATGCACCACTTTGTACATCTAGCTTTATGTGGGTACTGGGAAATTGAACCCAGATTGTTAGGCTTTGCAGACAAATGCCTTAACCATTTAGCCATCGATCCAGCCCTGAAATTATTTTTATTCTGAATCATCCTCTGGGTTGCTAAAACGTGTGAAAAACGTAGCATGGTGACAATAAAAGAAATATGTGCTTTAATATTTCCTTATTTAACCATGTATTTACTCTGAACTCCAAATATGGCTACCATACTAGAAAGTACTAGACTATGACTCTCTCTATTTAGAAAGCACGTGTTAAAGGAATACACTTTAAGCAGCACCAAAACACAAAGACCATCACAATCAAAAATTCACCATGTAGATGAGTTGGAGAGTGGGCTGCAGACTTTGTGCTGAAGCATCAGAGGAAGTTACTATTGTCTCATAATTTCTTTAACTGGATCTAATCGTATCCGATGACAAAATGGTCCCTGAAAGAGCAAATTACAAAAGAGGAAGGATAAAATGTAGGAATTAAGGGAGGAAGGGAAGATATCAGTATAAATGTGTTCTGTCACAGAGACGGGGAGAAGCCTGCGCAGGCAGATCCGTGAGAACTACATCAGAGAGAGGGAGGGTTCAAAGCCCAGCATCTAGAGCAAAGCGATGCACTTAGAACAAACTGTTGGAAGTGAAGAAGTCCATGTGTAATCACAGCTGTTGGAAGGGACGGTTAAACGCCCATTTTATATGATATGGGCCTAAGCTTCTCAGCCAAACTTTAAGTTAAAACACAAGAAGCCATTCTAATGTGACCACTAACTGTGAGGGAAGCACTGACCACCATTAATCTTTAATGCCTGCGTATGCTAGAAGATCAGCTTTATTGCCATGATTTTGACCTTGAGGAAAAGGGGATTGATTGAAGTAGATGAGAAGCACAGCCAGTGTACCAGCTGCTGCACCGGAGGGCTCACCCAGGTGGGGAGCTAGAGGCTGGGCCTGCTGGTGCAGGGTGCTGGTGCAGGGTGCTGGTGCAGGGTGCTGGGCTATCTGAGGGTTGACAGGGGAAGGGAGCTTCCAGGTTCGCTTTGTTCAGGGCTATCCATCTGGATGCTATTTATATGTATGTGTGCAGGATGTTGATAATTAGAGAATTTATATGGCAAACATTCAAACATTTGCCATTGTAAATATTCTTTAGAAATCTCATTTTTCCCATAGAGAGTACAAAATGACTTTTTTTTCCATTTTAGATACTTAAATTACAATTTTAAAAATAACTTGCTATCCTTAAGAGATAGGTGGGAAATTGTGTATTATAAATGTGATTTTTTTTAAAAAAATTTTTTTTGTTTTTGTTTTTTGAGGTAGGGTCTCACTCTAGTCCAGACCTGGAATTCACTATGTACTGTCAGGGTGGCCTTGAACTCATGGTGATCCTCCTACCTCTGCCTCCCAAGTGCTGGGATTAAAGGTGCGCACCACCATGCCTGGCTAAAAAAAGTTTTTATTGTGAATAATCAGATACATTGTATAAGCAAGTTTTGTAATAGTACCCCTACTTTCCTCCTCTCTGACTCTGATTGCTAGACTGGTCCATGGGATAGGGGTTATGAATTGTATAAGCAGAAGCCATTTCTTTTTTCCTTTGTGTGTTGTTGTTAAGGGGGGCAATGTGTGTGGATATTCTCCTCCACCATGGCTCTTACAATCGTTCCATCCCTTCTTCTGCAAAGATGTTTTAAACCTGAAGAATATAAATTTTTTGGTCTTCTCCATAAATTTCCAAGAGTACAGAAAACAATTTATATTTGGGTGTGTGGCCTGCCATCATCTCATGTGTACCAAAACCTCTTTATTTGAGAAGTGTTAAAAGTGAAGGAATCCAGCAAAAATGAAGTAAATGCATTGTCTTGTTCTAAAGGCATGTACTTTGTTGAGTATGACCTTTCAGAAAAGAAAAAAAAGAATATAAGATACTAAAAAACTTAAATTGGATATTATATGAAACAACAGAAAGAGAAAACTCTAAACATAAAAAACAGAAATAAAATCTCCTTTGAAAATACTCACTGAAGACACAAGAAGGAAAGATGATTAAGGAAAAGAGAAAAAGCAAAGGAAAAAAGGTTTAAAAAAACACCTCATTGCTTCGATGATACAAGGACAAGGTGGTAATTAAGGATGACTATCACCCCAACTGTATTCAAAGAGTCTTGTGAACTTTTAAGCATCTGATCTCATTATCTCCTGAATCAGATGGCAATGTTTCTTTTAGAACGCAATGACCTGAAGTATTATCCTTTATCAGCCAGATGCTGTTCTGTCCATTTTCACATAGTCCTCGTCAGTGTCTCCGCAGCCAAGTGCCAATAGAGGGTCTGGAGCTGACTTTGTGAGCGAATGAAGCCGGCCATCGGAATAGGACTTACCTTCCTGCATGCACAGTTCTTCCTGGGCAGAAGAATTGAAGGCCATGGTACTGACTTTTTCCCCCTTATGACTTTCCTTTCAGCCATACAGGACCTTTACAAGACTGGGAAGGACCCAGCCATTGGCACACGACTGTGACATATTCATTCTTACAGAACAGTCCAGTTTTCTGTGTCAATAGAATGGTGGGTGCAGTCTTCAAGTTAGAAAAGCCTCTTCAGATCATTGTTTTTTTTTAATTTTTTAATATATATTTATTGTCCATAATGAGTTACATTATTTAGTGGGCAAACCATGCGTTGTTATCCCGACTTCCCCAATTCCCCCCCTTCCCATCCCTGATCAGTTGTATATCCTCCTTCGTGGGCTGTCTGTATTAGTCCTTGTGGCAAGGGATCCTATATATCTTAGTACTCATCCTGGTCTTCCTGGCCCAAGTGAGTTGTTACTGATGGGTGCCATGCCTCCCGACAGTCTCCCCCACCACGGCTCTCATTGTTTTTAAATCACTTTCCCAACAGACTCTGCATCCCAGAGATTACGTCTGGAGTGTTTCTAGTGGGTTTTAACACACATTAACACACTTCCAGGGATAACACCTCCAATTGTTCTTGTATGGAGTTAAATGCACTTTCCTATAGTCTGTGCACTGAACTCGATTTTGTACATAGAAAAATATAAATCTATCCCTTCCCTCTTTATTTAAGACTTGCAGAATTCTGAAAACAGCTTCACATTTCCCTGAGTCTTTATTCCCTGAATTCCTTCAGCCATTTTCCATTCCTTCAACTTTACCTCTGGAGACCAGTCAATAATATTTTAAATATGTGACTCAGGAACAGGTAGCATACAATACTGTGTGGATGTTCTAACAAGACTAGGTCCAGAGGGTCTCAGATCTCTTTGATTGGGACAATTTCTCCAATTGATTTGTTCTAGGCGCATAATAGATTTCTGAGAAAAGGTGTCAAGCTGTTATGTGGCACCTTTCAAAGACATCCAGGCAGCGGGACTCTGAGAAGTCACAGGACTCTGTCATACAGTACAATTCTAAGTAGCATTCATTCCATCTTTTAAAAAATATTTATTTATTTATTTTAAGCACATACACACAGAGAGAGGAGAGAGGAGAGAGGAGAGAGGAGAGAGGAGAGAGAGAGAGAGAGAGAGAGAGAGAGAGAGAGAGAGAGAGAGAGAGAGAGAGAGGTGTACGGGCACACCAGGGCCTCCAACCACTGCAAATGAACTCCAGATGCATGCACCACTTTGTGCATCTGGCTTCTGCGGGTACTGGGGAATTAAACTTGGGTTCTTAGTCTCTGGAGGCAACCGCCATAACCACTGAGAAATCTCTCCAGCCCCACCTCCATTTCTTGAGCCAGGATCAATTATCATAACAAAAATATGCCTATATTACATGTATCTATCTTTCCCCATATGTAAAAGATAGCAATATTTTTAGAAAATTATGGTTCAGAATTTTCTAGTAATAATATTTTTTATCCTGTTTCCCTTTATTGGGGTTACAAACCACGTTTTGGCAAAAGTGCATACAACTGAAGGGAAAAATCAATCAGATACTACTGGAAGATCTTGCAAAATGACCAACACCATTAACTTAACAGCAAAATTCCTGGTTAGTGATTTGGAAGGATGAAATTCCATGACAGAAAGGATTGCAAAGCCCCATTTACAAGGATCACAGAGAACACAGGGTCACATATGAGCACACACAGAAAATACATTGGACACGCTACTGCAACCCGGATATTGAATTTGTCTTCTCTACACTGACCTTGTGTCCTGTGGAAAGTCATTTAACTTATCCAGCTTCATCTCCTCTTCCTTTAAGTAAGAGCCTTAGGTTAGATGCCTTTGAAAGTACACTACCATCCACCCCATGGGCCACAGGAAATCACCATCACACAGACAGCTTTAATGACAGAAAATTCTCTCATCGTGCCAGACATTGAGAAGTTCAAAGTCAAGGTGCCCTCTGATTTGTTTTCTGGCTGAGGGTCCTCTTCCGGCTTATAGATGGTCACCTATTGCTGTGTCCTGACCTAGTTCAGGGTAAGTAGGATCTTTGGTATTTCTTATGGGGACAGTGATCCTGTCCATCAGATACCCCCTTAAGTTTCAGGAAATCAGTAATTTATGAAAACATGTCGAAAGATGCTGTATGAAATTTTTTTTCTGGGGAGATATGAACAAACTTGGTCTTTCACCCCAGGTGCAACACTGAGGACAGACCAAAAGGAACTATTCTATCTTGTTGAAGAAAGTAGTATACTGAGATTACTTACAAGGGCAATGTGCATCACCAGAAAGCCCAGCATGAATGGTGACTCACAAAAGTAGCTTCCTTGGAGCTCCCTGCCCAGAATCTCCTAAGAGACTCTCCATTCTCCTAATGATAGCTACAATTGTAACCTTGGGGAGGGGTCATATGAGTCTTGTAACTTCTGTATTTGAGTCTTATAAATTTGTGAGATTCTTAAGTATTGTAAGTTTTATTTCTTGAGTTTTATGAATTTCCCTCCAGGAGAGACTGTTTCAATTTGAAGGAAATAGCTACACACCAAAAGCCCATCTAAAAAAAATCTACCTTATACTCCATTGGAGTTGCAGTATGAGTAAAATATATGCTAAGTAGTTAGTAGGAGGGATAAGGTTCCAAGGTAATGAGTATTGTAGGAGAATTAAACTTTAAAAGGTGAAAGCAACGGAAGAAGTAGCATGCCCATCCAAGAGTAGAAAGTCCCAGGCAGAGTAGATGAGTTTCAGTCTAAAGTACAATGGGTAATGTTCAGGAATAGTAAACAGGTCAACTTGATTTAGAACACAGAGATTGAAGCGTAGTGGAGCAGGTGGAGGAGATGAAGTTCACAAGAAGCTAATGGGAACAGTATATGTAGGTTGTAATTGATCTGAAAAAATATTTATTTTTTTAAAATCAAAATAAATGGGAAGCCATTATAAGGCTTGGACAAGATCTAGTCTATATTATGCCTGGGTTATTACAAAAATTTGAGGGAACAATGAGGAAGAGAGGGGCCCATTTATGATGGTCTAGGTGAAGAACAGAACTTGAACCCAGAGGTTCAGAAAAGCAATGTAATTCTTCTTAAAGCTTGAAGGCACAGAACAGAACTTGCTGTTTTTTGACCTCTCTATTTTGACTATATTCCTAGCAAATTTGTCTTTAATTCCAAGTAATTTTTCTAATTTGTTCATGATAATTCACTCATTTCTGTCCTCCTCCTTTCTCTCTTTACCTAAGGACAAAAGGACTCAACTCATCAATGGGCCTCTGCACCATGTTTAAAATGCTGGTCCTTCATGGTCTGAGTAAGAGATGTTCATTTGCCTGCCCAGTGGAACTCAAGTCCATTTGACTATCAGGCCATTGCTAAATATTTTCATAGGCTTTGTGATGTTCTCATACATAATCGCAGTATAATTCTGCCCCTCAAAAGATGAAAATCTGGTGTGGTTTGGGCACAGTCATAGAGGAGGTGAACCGTGGTCTGAAATTAATACATTTTAGAAGAATTGTTGGTTGACTACAACCTCAGTTGGGTACAATGTGAACATGATACTGGAGTGTCTGCACTCATGTGAACATTCTGATTGATGGGCTAAGGACAGGCTTTTTTTTTTTTTTTTTTTTTAGGATAGAGTGAGGGGAGCCGTAGAATGGTTACCTTGGGAAATGCCACCGGAGATAATGCCAAGGGTGGTCTGGAACATAGAGGCTGGTTAGGGCACTGTGACTTCTGTTTGTTTGAGAGGCAGGTGACGATGGAAGGAGAGGAGGAGATGGTGCTTTATATGTGGGAAGTGAAGGTGGTTGAAAACCCGGCTGCATGAGGTACCAGGAGGAAGTAGACTAAGGATCAGGTCCTGGAAGCAGAGGTCTTGGAATTGGCAGCTAGGCAAACCTATGAGGGAGGAGGAGAGGACAAAGGGGGACACAAACAAAGACCAATTTATGCAACACAGAGATCTCAGCTGTGGAGATGGCTCAGTGGGTAATGGGCTTGCTGTCCAAGCAGGAGAAGCAGTTCACGGGAGCATGGATCTGTAATCCAGGATTACACACTGAGATGCAAGATGCAGGCAAGAGGATCCTACAAGGTCAGCTAGAGTCTGCCTCAAAACAAAGTGGACGGTGAGAACTGACACTGAATTTATCCTTGGCTCTCCATATATGTGCACCCCCCCCCCACTTCATACACACACATCACATAGATACATACACCTGTTAAAAACAAAACATCAATAATAATAACAACATAATAACCTCAGTTTTCTATTGCTTTTTCTTGAAGAAAAATCATGTCTAGTTTGCAACATCTAGACTAGTGCACCACGTTGTTAAATCTCATGCAGTCCTGTTGTATTTTTTGTGTTTTTGTGTTTATTTTCTGATTCCAAATGCAAAAATCATTGGTACTTTCTTATATTGTTGGCAGCGCTAAAAGTGTTATAGTATATTTTAAAGGTGCTAAAGTATATTTAGCATAAAGCTTATTATACATTGTGACCTAGTTATCTTTCCCTTGAGATTTGGAATAAAAACACAACCCTATTCTTTTAAAATTTCATCTGAGAAGTCAACACTGAATATTTTTGTCACTCTGAAAACGTGCGTCTAGGAAGTAAGTCTTAGGATTGTAAACAGCTCCGCGTTGCTGGAAGGAAATCCAAATAGACACAGTCTATGGGAGGAAAGGAATGTATTTCAGGTTTACAGATCCAGGGGAAGTTCCATATCAGCAGAGGAGACTAGCCTCCTTTTGCAGATCTAAGTCGAGAGAAACCACCAAACAGCCAGAACCACAAGCAAACACAAACCCCAGCAAAACAGCAGGGAACAGGCGGAGCTCAGGCTGGACCCCAGGATCCGCCCTTGGTGACACTTCTTCCAGTCAGGTGGCTGGAGACCCAAAGTTAGGAGCTTTCATAAAACATTTGCATCTATGGGAGGACATCCATTCAAACCACCACAGTCAAATAATTCAGTTTCAACCGGAACAACTTGTAACTATTCAATTAAGAATTATTGATAGGACACCATTCCAATATAAAACTGTTGAGATTTCGTGCTGGAGAGATGGCTCCGTGGATAAGGCACTTGCTGGATAAGTATCTGGGTTTGGATCTCAGAACCCATATATAAAGCTGTAACATGAGCATCTAGAATTCCAGTATGCCTATGGTGAGAAGGGAGATGGAGATAGGAGAATCTCCCAAAAGCTTGTGGGCCAGCGATCCTGAGAGTCTCCCTTAAGCAAGGTGGAAGGTGAGTCCTGCCATCCAAGTTGTAATTCCTCCCATACAAATTTTATTATAGAAAGGAAAGAAGACTGTTGTGATTAATTTTCGGAGCATATAAAAGAACACAAGATATATTTAAAATGATAATGCACTAATGATTCTAATAGGAAAACTCAGGAAAGGTTTTCAGAAAAATTAATAAAGGAAAATGGTGGTATTAGATATGGAATTTGGATCATAAAAGTTCAAAATTTCATGCAATACCTATAAAGATACAAAGCAAAGTAGAAAAAAATGACAGTATTGAAAAAGGGAAATGACAAGCTGTGCAATATGAGGAGGTGAACAAAATGTCTGTCATATGCTCAGCTATATGGCCTCCATGTGAGAAGTGAACAGGAAACCAAGCAAACCCCTGGCTCGACAAAATCCAAAGATGCTCTGAAGCCAGATGGTGGCTGTGCCTTTAATCCCAGCAACTCAGAGGCAGAGATCGGGGGATCTGTGTGAGTACAGATCCAGCATGGGACTACAGAGTGAGTTCCAGGTCAGAGTAGGCTAGAGCGGGACCCTACCTGAGAAAAGAAATTAAAAAAACATAAAACAACAGCAACAGCAACAAAACCCAAGTCTGTGCTGTCAGTGGCCTCCCACCTCAGACAGGCCAATCTCGACTCCAACAAAGGCTGGCTCAGCCCAGCTTGATGAGAACTCTTTGCCAGAGTTACAAATTGTTAATATCTTTCATTTTGTGTATTTTTCTTTCCACCTGTGTGACATATTTTCATGCATATTTCATAAATTCTGTGTTTCATAATTTATTCCTTTGTGTGTGAAGAATATGTTTCAATCTGAGATTAAAGGTTATGAAGATATTTTCCTATACTATAACCTAGGATCATTATGGCTTTATTTTCCCTGTACCTCTGTGACCAGCCAGGAATAGATTTTGTGTGAGGTGAACATGATAACCACTACTTCTAGGAAGAGTTTTTGTGTGAAATATGAAACAATAGTACGATGTCTTCTTTTGTAAGAGGCACGCTCAATAATCCCAGCACCAGTCATCACAGATTTGGGTTTGACTTATTCTCATCAGCACCTTCATCATAAATCTGGCATCTATAAATGCATAGATTGATTTTCAAGTTGTACATTTTATTGCATTCACTCACTGGTTTAGTATTATGAAGAATTACACTCATCTAATGAAAGTTTCTTTCTTTTTTTAAAAAAATATTTTATTTATTCATTTTCAAGCAGAGAGAGAGAGAGAGAAAGAGAGAGAGAGAGAGAGAGAGAGAGAGAGAGAGAGAGAGAGAGAGAGAGAGAGAGAGAGAGAGAGAGAGAACCAGGGCCATCACCTTGTGGGTCTGGCTTATGTGGGTCCTGGGGAATTGAACTGGGGGCCTTAGGCACTGGAGGCAAGCACCTTAACCGCTGAGCCATTTTTTTCTCCAGCCCTAAGGAAGATTTCTTTACTGATGGTAAACCAATTCCTTCCATGCTCTTCTTCCAGGAACTTTTGACTAATTTTGGCTCTTGCTTTTCCAGATACACTATGGAATCAGCTTATTGACTATTGCTATGTCTTTGCCTCTATGCCTCAACTCTGGAAATGTCATATCAACAAAATATTCAATATTATAGTCCACGAACATGTTATATCTCTCTGTTTGTTTAATTCTTTTGTATCTCTCATCATCATGCTCCCCCTGAAGAATTAACATTGGCATTTTAAAACCATTATAAAGGAATTTCTTTTAAAAAATAATACTTGTCTATATCATTTTTATTAGCCATCTTCTCAATTTATTCTGTAGTAGCAATAAAAACATTTGGAAAATATAGAATGCAACAAGAAAAAAACATAAACAGTGTCATTTCTAAGTTTTAAATTTATACTTTAATTCCACAATGGCACTTGGTTCCTTTGAAATCCGTATTTGTTGTCTTCATTTCTGTTGCATATTCTTAGCCAGCAAGTAGATGGCTGGAACTATGGGATTATGCTAAACCTTTGTAAAAACCAGTAAGCAGAGAGATGACGGGAATCATTTTAGTAGTGTGCATGATGGACTGCACATTATCATAGACCTCCTGTCATCACCTTGAACCAGGCACATAAGGGAGGAAGGAAGTGGGTTCATCTTGATGTGGCCAAGCCAATTTAGGTGTGAGTAAGGAACTGAGTCAGGATCCATAGCCAACAAATTGACATCAATGAGGATATTCTCCAAGGAACATATAATTTATCACAAATACAGGCGGACCAAATAAATCTTTAAATAGTTCACTTTGGTAAAAAAGATAAGCAGATCAGAAAATCAGTCTAGTTTCGACATAGTAAAAGCTACTATCTTCTAAACCCATATTTTGATGTACATAAATGCATTTAATCTCAACAACTCTACTAATTAGCCAAGGTCATCATTGCCATTTTGTATTGAGGAACCCAGGACTAAGGGATCTTTTGAGTAATGGGTCCAGCATCATGTTGGCCAGAAATGGCAGATTAATTCAAACCAGACAATGGGTTCTCACACAAACTCTGAAACTTGATGTCCTCGTGTATCTCCCTCCAAAATCAAATATGTTGCAGAACACAGGAAAGAGAAACTCAGCTCCAAGGGACAGACTTCTCAAAGGGATTGACAGGTCTCTGGGACACAGAAGCAGAGTTATTAAATAAATCCTAAGAGAGCATCAAAATCAAAGAAAGATGAATGGGTGATAATAGAATCAGGGGCTTCAGAGATACTAAAAAGGATCCCAAAATTAAAACATACAATTGAAGCAATTCTTTATTGCAGAATTGTGAGGTTCTGTGATATTGGGGTTTAAACCCAGGGCAGGTGCCTCTACCTCTGAAATTGTCCCAATCCCCTCATGTGTTTGCATTATGTTTTTGTATTTCTTAATTTTTCAATTATACACATGTACTAAGTACATGCTAAAATGATAAATATTTTCCCTACTCTTTCCACTTCCCTGGAAATATTCTGAGGGAGTTATTCAAAGATTTATTTATGTGGTTATAAGCAATTTATTTCTAAAAATGAAAATGGAAAAATTTAAATATCCCAAAATAGAATGGTTAAATATGTCATCTACTGATATAACAAAATATTTTATTTATGTCAAAATACGCAATTTCAGAGAACTTTTATTGGCACAAAGAATTTATTACCAGAATGTTAAATGAACTTATACAGTGAAAACCATCCTGTTTTTTGCTGACTATAAGTGTGAACATGTATGAGCACAATAAGCAAGCAATCACCTAGCAAAGGCTACCTTTGAGTTCACAAGTTATTTTTCACATATTCAAGTCTTTAAAATAATTTGTTAGAAATCCATAACTGTGTGATTGTATTTTTACTTAAAAACTCATTATGAATTAACACATACCTTGTATTTTCTTTGGGACTGAACCCAGGCCCTTGCATGTGCTAGACAAATATCCCACCACTGAGCAATGCCCCCACTCCTTAAAACATTAGGCTGAAAATATTTTTATTTCATTTTTGTGCTTTCTGTAGTTTTTGTGTGTGTGCGTGTGTACAGTGTGTCTGTGGTTTGTGTGCTGTATGCACTTTGTGTGTGTGTGTGTTTGTGTGTGTGTGTGTGTGTGTGCAGTTGTTTGCACCACTTGGAGAATGTCAGGTGACCCTCTCCATTACTCATTCATATATATTCACATATTTTCTAGAGCCAGAGTCTACCGCTGACCCTGGAATTGCTGTTTATGAGAGACCAGCGATTCTCTGCTCCCCAAAGGCCTGGTCACACTGTCCTGTTTAGGTCACTGCTGGGAAGCCTATGGTCTCAGACTTTCTCAGACCCTCAAGCTTGTGGCAAATGTTCTTGCTTGCTGAGCCATCTCTGCAGCCCTGCTTTCTGTACTTTTATCTCTATGTTAGAGTTCTAAGAAGTCTTGCTAATCTTTTTTCTGGTTATTTCTTTGTTTTTCTTTATACCAGCTGCTGTTTTCCTCTGCAGCCTGTTTCTAGTTTCATCTATCCCTTCCTCTCCAGGTCCTGTATGTCTAGCACCCTCTCAAGTCATTTATTCCCATCATTCTGAGGGCCTCTGGTTGTCTGCAGGTGCCCAAAACTCAGGTAACTTCATCTCATTTGGGGACATCTGTTATCCCCAAACATATGGCTTTATTTTCAAAGACACCATGTTCCGTGAAAAACTCAAGATCCATTTTGCAGTTCATCTTCCAGTTGTTTAATTTTTTAGACAGAATTTCAGTTCATTGAAGACAGTTCAGTGGTTCCTAGTTTTGCATATGTATGTGTGTAAGTGTGTATGTGTGTTTATAAGTTGTGGGCATGCTCTTATGTGTCGGTGTGTATGCTTTGTGTAGTAATTCCTTTATGATCAGAGCTTTCCATTTAAATAATTGTGTATCTTTGGGTGAGTTAGCTTTCTTGCTTCCTCCCTCCCTCCTTTCATCCACCCTCCCTTCTCCTACAATATTTCTTAACATATTAACATGCCAGGAAATGAGGTAAGCTCTGAGGAGTATATGTGAATGGATCTGTTACTGTACTTGTAGATTACTTCTGAAAGCAGCAGATGACTAGGTAGACTCAATTATGTAAGTGCTATGCTCAAGATAGAGGATGATCAACATTTAGATCAACATTTAGAGGGAGACATTTCCATGGGGAGAAGACAAATTATTAAATATAAGAGCTAACATTAGACACATATCCAGGAAGTTTTCCATGAGAATAAAACATGGAGGATACGACAAACTGGGAAGTAAGATAATTATTATAAAGGTGAAGAAAAGCAAAATTTAGGTCCATTAGGAAATGGGGGGGGCAGCATGCTATGATATTGTGGTCCAACTTGGATTTTGTGACAGTTTCAGACAAGTTCATAGATTCCAGGCCTGACCCCCCTCCCCCAGAGTGGGAGGTGTCTCTAGCTAGAGCTCAAACCTAGAGGCTAAAACTGATTGGTCAGGTATGGACCAACCAGCTGTGTCTCTGACTTGCCTGGCTGAGGTCTTAAAAAGTCACTGAAACAAAGTTTAGCCTCTCTTCCCTCCATATAACCTCCTAGAAGAAGGACTTCTAAATTTCCAGGCCTTAGGAAGGTAATGAGGGGGGTGTCAAGATTTTTCTCACATGAATCTTTCTCCCCATGATGGGAGCCCTGTTATCTTTCCTTCTTCTGCTTGTTTGGCTGAACAGCATAGATTTTGCTAAAACCTCTCCCATGTGTTCTCTTCACACTGGTGGCTGGAGATCTCTGTAACTCCCCATGTTCCTTTAAATAAAGTCTCCCACTATACCTTATCCTCTGGTGTGCTATAATTCTAATTCTTTAACTTTATAGACAAGAATTTGGGTACTCCTTAAGTTTTGAGGTACATTGGAAGCTCTGCTATTACAGTTTAAAATGGGAGGTGTTCTCATCCTTCCCCTTTGGCTCCCATGACAAATGCAATGGTGAGAATTCCTGTTATAAAATCCTTCACTCAGCTAATCTCAGACTGAAAAGTGCTGGTTATTGTGGCCTTGCATGGTGACCATGGTCGACCTTGTCCCCCAAGCCTCAGCCTTGTTGTCATGGTTCCCTTCCACTCATAGGCTCTTTTGCTAATTTACTGATATTTCATGGTCAAGCTCAAGAAATCGGATCTTTCCTTAATCCTTATTGCATGAACTGTGGATCAGTAACTCCTCCACAAGCACGGGTTTCCTGTTGACACCTTGAAATCTTGCTATAGCAAAATTTCAAACCTTTCCTGGACCTAGACTAGTGGAAATGGCCTTTATCTCTGCAGATAGCAGTCGACAGAAAAGGCTTGCTTAGCCAGCCTACAAGTATTCTACTCACAGACAGGATTCTCCAGCTTCTAATAACTTCTGCCCATCTGGAGATTGCCATATTCTGTCACACATGCAGTCTTGCCTTCAGAGCAGAACCCCTGAGATAACCTGGTTCATTGCACCAAGTGGAATGGAGTGTTGAGATCAGTCCTCTCCTTTCTCCCCACACTTTGAGTGAAGCTGTGTTTTCCTCTGTTTATTTTTTCCCCTGTTTGTTTGTAGATCTTAGGGTCATTCCCAAGTCAATATGAAATTACTAGTCTAGACATTGAGAATTCTCTCTTTTAAGACTGAAAACCATGTGGACCCATTTTTAGCCCTTTGATTTTCTACAGTGCCAAGATAGAAAATTGAAGATATTTAGTCAAGTTCACACATGTGAACTTGGATTTGCACCGAGATCTATTTCTTGACTCTCAGCCAACATGTCACAGCATACAGAGTAGTCTAGAAGACTCTAAACTTTCTCAGTGTGTCTACTGTTCGTGTCTATGCGTTTCTTAGGCACATTTAAAACCTGAAGACCAGACCATGTGTTTATGAATATCTAATGAGGGTATTAGTCACACATAGCTTCATCCCCTAGCAACATGAATAATGAATATTAGATACTTGTACATTCCAAGAAGAGTCTCATATGTTCATCTTTTGTTCTTGAATACAGAACTTTATTGTATGAATGTGTTGCACATTGGTCATATTCTTAACTGGTTATATTCTCAGGTCTCTTCACCCCATTTCACTCAGGGTCCCCAGTGGGGTTATTGGCAGTCACTGTGAGGTCTTCTTTTTATGACAAAGATGTCCTTCCCTATCAAGATCTCCCATCTAGTCTTCTTTTAGCCCCATTGTTTGAACACTATCTTTTCCAAAATTAGCATTTTCATTAGATAAATATTTATTGTCATTCACATCAAGTATGAATGCTATTTAAAATAAGCAAAAAGAAAAGTAATATTTACATTAGGTTCTTTTGAGAACATTATTATTCCAGACATTGTCCTGATGGTATGTCTCAAAATTCTCTCACAGGTAACACAGTAAGTCATGTTCCACAGGGACGAATCATTTAAAAATAACCTTTGGGGATGCACATTTGAAAATTAGGTTAGAATATTTATTCAACTTTATTCTGATGATCCATTTATTGATTCTATTGTTTTTTTAACCAATGAACATGAATTGTTGAAATCTACTAAAGGAATTACATGAAAAACTTCCACCACACAGGCTAATTAATTTTTCTCTAGTGAAATTTCATTTTCTAAAACCATTTAACAAGTTTAAGGAAGATTTAAGTGTTTTTTCTCTTGTGAATAATTACTTTTAACTTTGAAAAATCCTATAAAAATACCTTGTTTTTCCCATTACATGTGAAGGAAAAGGAAAATTTAAAATATATTTGAAGCAGAATTCTACACGTATATGTCCCAGCATTATAACTGAACAAAAATTATGCTAAATTCTAAGTATCTGTATTTTTAACATTTTTAGGTCATAATATTTTTGCAGCTTATACTGAAGAAAAAATAACCACAGTGAGGCATTGCCTTTGGTTTATACTAGCAATTACACTTTCAAAAACTGTCATTAATGCCACTAAAGGTGAGTTCTCAGAGTCTCTGTCATTTCTAGTGACAGCCAGGATATCAGTGATCAAATCAGTCATCAATTGATTGGGGCTATTTCAAAAGAGCCTCACAGTCATCATCTCTAAAGAAACGCTACTTTAAAGACAATGGGGGGAAAAGCAAACACACATTCTAATGACAGAAGTTCAGAAAAATCACAGAAAATAAGAAGCATTTTTCTTTTTTCCCATTTACCTTGTCCATCAAGCAGTCTACGTGTATTGTGCCCAATTATATGCCTCGCACTAAAGTAGTATTTAAAGAGTTTTACATGGAGGATCTGAGTAGCTCACTGTTTTTAAAAAGCTTGGCTTCAAATGATGCATTTTAAAATGGCTTATTCAGCCATGTAAGTCCTCCCAACTTACTTCCATTTCAGGACCATTTTCGTCTCCTTTTCACCCAGTTTCTTGAGTCTAGCACGGTGAGCTAGCAGAACACATATCCCCCAGTCTGTAGAAGGGATTTTATTACCATGTGGGAGAGACTGTGGAAACTCAAAGTGTTTCCATATGGATTGGTGGATTGTTTTAATCTAGCTCTGTAAGGAGAATCATTGGAATTTTGATGGGAATTTCTTTGACTCTGCAGATCAATGTTGGTAATACAGGTATTTTCACAGTATTAATTCTGCCAATCTAGGAACCTGGAAGTTCTGTCTATCACTTCAGCATCATCTTTGGTTTCTTTTTCTTTCTTTCTTTTCTTCCTCCTTTCATTCCCCTCACCCTCTCCTCCTTTGCTTTGGTTCTCCATCTTCCCTCTCTCTTACCTTGCATCTTTAACACTTCTGAAAAATCCTAATGGCAAATGGTGCAATATATTGACGACTCATTTTAAACGTGTTTTCTTTGAAAACTCTATCAAGTGTGTCTAGCTTGAAGACTGTTTTCCTTTTGCATGGGGACATTTTATGTCTGAATGTGGAAAACAGTCTGGAATCCACCAGACCACTCTTCCTGTGAGTGGTCCCAATCCCTTCTGTCTACCTTCCCAAGATGTGAGAAGAATGGAATGTGACAATGTTAGCTTTCTGGCTTCAGAGGAATGGTTTGTGTTGGCTCATGGCTTCACTCCATGCCTGGTTGGCCTTCTTGCTTTGGTTCTGTGGTGAAACCTACATGACAGGTAGAGGTTCACTCAGTGTGTGCAGCCAGGGAGCAAAGAAAGCAGGCAAGGGCCTGTCCCAAATCACCTGACTCCTTTCACTAGGCCCTCAGCTTAATGGCTCCACCTCCTCCCAATTTGTCACAGCCTGTCAAGGTTTTAACACCCAGGAATCTGGGGGTGGGGGGGAATGTAGCATTCAAGACTTAAATCCCAGCAAATGAAAAACAGTCTTAGGGAGAGTAATTATTAATTGGAGTAGTAATAATCAGTGGTAAAATGAAAAGGGATTTTTAATTGAAAGCAAACGTAACCTCAAACAATGACTGCACTAGTCAGCTTGAGTTACCCTGATGAACTTCCAAACAGTTTCTGTGAGGAAAAAGGGATTGATTTGAAGCTTCACGGATCCAGCAGAGAGAGAAAACCACCATCAGCATCTGCAAAAGCAAGCATGCTCTGGCAGCCGAACAGCAGGGGGCTCCAGCAGAGCTCAGACTACTCTCTGCATAAATTGGGCAGGAATTCCAGATCCAACCCCAGTAACACCTTAGGGCTGGACCCTAAGATCAGCCCACAGTGACACCTCCTCCAGCCAGGCAGCTGGAGAAAAGCTTTTAATAAAACTCCTGAATCTATTGGGGGACATCCATTCAAACTACCACAATGAAATATATAAAAAGTAAATGGTAAGAGAAAGGAGGACTGGGGGGGGGAGCTTATATTTGTGACATACTTTATTTCAAAATTGTATATTCATGACTTCACAATGGGTATTTCTGACTACACAAAATAGCAGGAAAAATGATATCACAAAGAGTGAAGGCTGCTTTAGCCAAAATTTCAATCCTGAAGAATAATTTTTTTTTAGGTATTACAGTCACAAAATACCATTCACATCCATTCACAAATCCTACCTATACATTGTATCCTCTCTGTGTGTGTGTGTGTGTGTGTGTGTGTGTGTGTGTGTGTGTATGTGTGTGTGTGTGCATGCTCATATTTGGTTACACATGTATGTGGGCATATGTCATGTGTGTGCAAGTGTCTGTGGAAGCCAGAGGTCAATTTCAGGTGTCATCCTCAGGAATGATGTTGTGGTAGTTTTGAATAAATGTCCCCCAATAGAATTTATTATAATTGTGTTTATTAAATTGTTAATTGTCTCCAGGCTTTTGACTGGAGGAAGTGTCACTTTGGCCTAGCCTTCTGGGGATTGGCCCTTTCTAAATTGGATGAAAAATACTAGGGATAGATATGCAAAAGAAAAGCCAGAACCCCAGGTCTGGCAGTTCTGCATTTTTTTTTTTTTTTTGTGAATTGCAGTGTGTTTGCTTGCTTGCTTGAGGTGCTGGTGGTGGGGTTCTCTCTCTCAGCTTGCTTCTGTGAAAGGGGGCCAGACATTTTTCCTTAACTTTCCCTGGATCTGTTAGTTCAATAATAAATACTTTCCTCCCCAAAATTATTCCTGGTTTGGAGATTCATCCAGCGGCGTGTGTCTGACTATGACAGATGTTTACCTCCTTTGAGGACGCTCATTTGCCTGGAGCTCATCAGTTAGTCTAGACTAGTTGGCCAGCGCTGGGAATATAGGTGTGTGCCACCATGCCTGGCATTTTATGTAGGAACTGACATTGAACTTCATGATTGTGAGGCAAACACTTTTCCAACTAGGATATAATCTTTGCACCTATACATTTGGTTCTGAAAATTGCAAATATTTAAATAATCAGTATATTTAACAAAGAATTCATAAGCATCTAATTTATACTATGTGGAAGAAATGTTTTCAATAAAATAAATGTGTTTTAAAAATGAATTCTTGAAATTCCAGTGGTAAATATTTAGCATAGAGATGAATTAAGTCTAGTTAACTTAGTTGAAATTGAGCAATTCAATAGGGAGGAAATGATAAAGAATATTGATGATTTAGTAGCAAAAAAAAAAAAACAAGTACTCATTGATATACATTGGCACATATAGGACGAAAATGTATGCTTATTTATAAATTCTTTGACAAATTTTCAATAACTCAAAGTTTTTAAGAAAGACTAGATATATTTATTATTTTATTATAAATCCGCTCCTTCAAAATCCCCTCTCTTTGAGTTTCTTGGCCAGATATAGGAAAAATAGCAAGATATTTCATTGGGGTTGGGGGATAAATGTTCCACACTGTGTATTTCAATGCATCGTAGTTGATTATTATTATATTTTAGAATTTTATACAACAGGATGAATGTAATAGAGAATTAGTACAAACTAGCTTAAGCAAAGATTAACATTGTTGGTTCAAGTATTCAAAAAGTAGATTCTGGGGTAGGAGAGAAATCAATCTGAGGCATCAAATGACTCAAAAGCTCAAAGAATGTTGAGAAATTGGTTTCAGTGTTTCTTTCTCATTCCTGCCCCTATCCATCCACTCCAACTGTAGCTTGCATTCTCAAATTGGCATTGCCCTAGTTGAGATCACTGGACATTGGCAGAACGAAAAGCAAGTCAACCCTAGCTATCCCATAGAGCCCCCATCCTTGGCTCTTGGTAAAGTCCTTTGGATTATATAACCAGTCTTTAAAATAACCAATATATTTAACAAAGACAGGCTGCTCTATTCACATGGTAAAACCCAAGCCACTGACTATGAAGTCTATTTTCAGGAAATATGGTCTTGCTGAAAGTGGGGAAATAGGGTAGACAGAGAGGGCAAGGTCTTCAACAACATTACTTTGAATCAAATGCAGGAAAATGATTCTATCTTTGTGCACAAACTTAAGGTGTATTAAAATAAATCATTGTGGTAGCTTGAATGTATGTCTCCCACAGATTCAAGTATTTTATTAAAGGTTGTAACTTGAGTCTGCAGCTGCTTGGCTGGAAGAGGCATCACTGGGTGTGTGGAGGGGGTTAGATCCTGGTGTGTAGTCTGAAGGTGTCACTGTGTGATGGTTCAGTTATGCTCCCTTGAGTGGGAGGTGTCTAGCTAGAGCTCAAACCTAGGCGCTAAAACTGATTGGTCAGGTATGAACCAACCACCTCTCTCCCTGCCCACCTAGGGCAGGAAGTACTGATTGAACAGATAATCCTGTCTCTTTCTCACACACAGTGCCTAGAAGAAGGACTTCTGAATCTCCTGGCCTTAGAAAAGTAAAGCCTTCCCCCACTGCAGCCCTTAGGTGGGGGAAGGCTCCAGATTTTTCCCACATGAACCTTTTTCCTCATGATGGGAGCCCTCTGTTATCTTTTCTTCTGCTGCTTGTTTATCTGAACAGCATGAATTCTGTTAAACTCTCCACGTTTTCTCCCCACACTGGTGGCTGGACAACTCTAACTCCCCATGTTCCCTTAAATAATAAAGTCTCCCACTATACCTTAATGTCTGGTTGTCTATGATTTGAATTCTTTAACTTTGTAGACAAGAATTTGAGTACACCTTAATTTTGGGGGTGCATTGAAATTTTTGCTGGGCATTATCTAAATTCTAATCCTCAGCACACCCCATTAAAACTGGGGGTAGAGCTAATTTCCAGTCCAAAGGTAAGCAGAGCAGCTTGAACTCTGTGGGTCCTGCTTGCTGCTGGTTTGTGCTTCCTTGTGGTGCTGGTTGCTGATGGTCTCTCTCTGCTTGGATCAGTTAAAGGGACCAGCCTCTTCTCCCAGTATGGAACTTCCTTTGGATCTGTAAGCCTGAAGTGAATCCCTTCCTCTCATAAACTGTGTCTGGTTTGGATCCTCATTCCAGCAAAGCAAAGCTGACTACAACAACCATATTGCATTGGAAACGTTGTATCCTTTTTTCATCATTTTGACATTTTTCCTGAAATGTTAGCCCCAGAGACACCACAATTGGGTCACTCTTAGGACTAATCCTACAATATGTATCTCTAGGGTGATTATCTGGGACAGGTAGGGTTTGGGTCTGCCTTCTTAGCATATTTATAACTAGCACCTTTTAACCTGGCTTGGGTAATAAAATAATGACCTTACCCTAAATGATGACCATCTTCTCATGAAACTGTGTCTCAGTGGGCATGATGCCATGGTTCTTTGGCACTATCAAAAATGTCTGTTTTGGGTACTTGCACTCGATGACTGGAAGACAAAGTCTTAAAGGCAAACACAGTGTTTTCACAGCTTTTTTTGTGTGTCTTCCAACAAAAGATGGCTGCATATTTCTTTATGTTTGAAAGAAGGTGCTTATAGCATAGCATCCTTTTCTGGCTCACTTTCATTGTCTTCTGGACACAGAAGATGAAATGGGACACTGGAAGATTGGATCCTACAATGAGCTTCCTTTTAAAAATACCATAGATAAGTTGCTTTTGATCTATTTTTTCCCATTATCTAAGGTGATGAATGAACCTTAACCAGTGCTTTAAGTCTGAATAATACAGCAAAATACATTTGCACAAAGTAACTTAGAGCTAAAGGTTGGAAACGTAGCCTTCACTCAGATGGTAATTTTGACTTTTGAATAAATCAAAGAACATTTAAAACCCTAACTGAATAATTTTATAGGGAAACTTGGGGAATATTTTGTAAACATATATAACCTAACTTCTATATCACAATTATGTGATGGGTTTTTATGAAGAACTGAGTAGCTAATATGTGTATGTTTTATAGCTGTATGTTTCATAGTTTTATGGTATATTTTATAGCATTGTCGTCACATTATCAAGGTCCTGAAATCCTTTGTGGTCATTTCTCTGTTGCCTATGCACATTAGACAAGCATGGATTTCCTTTCTATTGCTGTCAAGTAGATTACCTGTCTATTTTGAGTTTGGCTTATTTGTTCACTGCTTCTTGGAGGCACATTCATGTGCTATGTGCCTCTGTAGATCTTCCAACCTTACTTTTTGGCTAAGCAGCAGTTCTCTGTATAGACACACCCCAATTTGCAAATATTGGTTTGGATTTAACATTATAATTGCTCATAATTTGGGAATATTTTTAATTAAATAAGTTATTATATGAATATATGTCTTCATTCCATTTCCTTGGATAAAAATCTCAAAATAGAATAAATGAGCCATATAATAATGGTGTGTTTTATCTTAGATGGAATTACAAACTGTTTGCCAAAATACATTTTATATCATGGACACCAAAGTATAAAGTTCTATATCCTTCTAATCCTTGCCAACACTTGCTGAGGTCTATATTTTTAACATTAGGTATTCTTTGGTGTATGCTGGTTTATTGTTGTGGATCTAAAAAATAATTCTCATTTGACTAATGATGCTACTGTTATTCCCTTGTTATTTCACTAATGTTTTTAATAGAAATTTTTATAGTGAGTTTAGTCTTTGTATATCAACAGTTTCAATGTTCTCACATTTTTTACTATAAAGCATACAAAAATGAAAAAAAAAACAGAAACTATTTTATCTTGCCCAATGCTTAATAGATACAGTCACTTATTTCCGTTCATTGGTCCCATGCAAAGGAAAGAAGTTCAGAATGAAAATGACTTGAAGAACTTTCTTAAAGAGCTCACTGTAAACTCCTGTAGTTCTGGGGATGATAAAATTTAAAAGTTGCCAAATGTTCAATTTCATGAAACCCCAAAATACATACATAAAAATAACAGAAAGTTTGCCAAAGATATGGAAAAAAATATGCACTTTTTTCTAGAACTATTCTTATTCTGTTTGACACTATAGTGTGTAGATCATTAGTCCAAAGGGAGGTTCTGCCAGCATAATTAAATTCAACCAAATCCTATGACCTTATGAACTTATTAGAAATAAATTGTCATGAAAAGCCACACACTACTGCCTTGTGTTTATAGTTAATATTGGTAAGTGCTTAATGTTGTGATTAAGTCTGTACAGCCACAGCCCGAGGGTCTGCGAACCACAGATGCTCTTCTCACACCTCCGGCTGTCCACTGAGGATTGATCAGCAAGGAGGTGACCCCTGACTTTCTAAGAATTAAGAATTAGTCACACAGCTTGCTATCTCGGTGTTCAGATGTACTTAGGCCTCTGTAGCAGAACCCTGCAGCTTTCATTTCTAGAATCCACGCTGTATTAAAGCAGTGCCTTCTTCAGAAGGTTATACTGCCATGGTGCAAAGATACAATATCATAGTAATCCACTAATGCTTCTAACATTCAACCCATTTTACATGTAGACACTGCTATGTTCACTTTTAGGGTCTCCATATTGTTTTCATTTTGATGTCCTCTGTGTGTGTGTGTGTGTGTGTGTGTGTGTGTGTGTGTGTGTGGTGTGCATGCATGTGTGCTCTTATATATGATCACATGTGTGTAGGTGCACATGCACATGTAAGCACATGAGTGTGGAGAGCAGAGGTCAATATCAGGTGTCTTCTCTATTGTTCTTCAACCTTATTCTTTTAGGCAGGGTCTCTCACTGAACCTGGAGTCCACAGATCCAGCCAGACTATCCAGCTAGTGAGTCCCAGGGATTCCCTGCCACCCCCATGTTTTTTTTCCACCCCCATGTTTTGATCACAGTTGCACATTTCCACGCCTAGATTTTATGTGTGTCCTGAAGATCCAAATTCAGATCCTCATGCTTGTGCCACAAGAACTTTACCCTCTTAGCCATCATGATGGTTTTGAGTGTAAAATGCCCACCTAGCCTCATGGGTTTGTGATTAAGTCTCATATTCAATCCCCAGATGGTTGGGCCTTTGTGAGGTGGAGCCTTGCTGGAGGAGGTGTGTCACTGGAGGCAGATTTTGAAGTGTATTAGTCTGGTCCCACTGGCTGTGCATTAGTTAGCTCTGTTTGCTGGTCCCACCCTGCTGCTGATTTTGAAGATGTGAGCAGGTTGCCATGCTTTCTCTACCATGTCAAAACCTCCCCTTGAGCCTGAAATCAACCCTTTCTTTTCATAAGCTGCTTCTGGTCAAGGGTTTTGCCCCAGCAATGAGAAGGTAGCTACTATACCACCTCCCCAGATACCCACTTTTGTCTTTCATTGGGTAATAACAGGGGCCATATTATGGCTTCTCTAAGCCAATTAGGGAATCCAAGTGATTTGGCAAATGTAAAACTAGGAAGGATTAGAAATTATAAGAAGAGTAAAATTGGATATTTAGGTATACTATTGGCTATGAGATTTGAAGCAAAATTAGACATGTAATCTAGACATGTCATGGCATTTCAGAAGGAGAGATAGGATCATCACCCAAAAGGGTTAGTGAGGTACCTGAGATTCAGGGACACTTTACTATAGGAGGCTGGGGTCTCTCAGAAAAATGGCAGCCATTGTACAGGGAAAAGTTCCATAAGTCTACAGAATGGCCCACAGTCAAGTAGGGTTCTGCTTTTAGAGTGTGCGAGATGGAGATTCAAGATGGAGGGAGAATGTTACAAAGTTTCTATGAATGCAGGCCGGAGACAGAAGCAGGCTTGCTGGAACCATAGGGTCAGGGTGCAGCTGGGAGTCCTGCTGGCTGTGTCTCAGCATCTGGTTCTATTCAGACTGGGTAAGAACAAAAGCTGCAGTGCCTGGAACTTGTCAGTCAGATGAGTGTCACAATAGGCTGCCAGGAGGACACTTGCTAACTCCCTCTGGTCTGTTCTGAGCCCTGTGTTGACAGTCCTTCAAGCACAATATTCTCCTGACATGGCCTTTGCTCCCATTGCTGCTCTGTGTTGGGTTCTGTGGGGGAAGAGGGAAACACTCAGCTGCCTGCAAACAGTCTTGCTCCAGGGGGCCACTGAAGCAGGAAGGGCTTGGCTTGCCCTTTCAGTAAATGCCTTCCTGACCCTCTTTCCAGTCTGCGGAGCTTGCCATCTACGAGAAGTCTTTGAGGAACACTAGGCCAAACTTACAAGTGACTGACACCTTTAATAGCTCTCCAGAGAGGGGAGCTGCTGTCCTCAGCCTTCTTGAAGCTGCCTCTCTTCCCTTGTCAGGATGCAGGCCTCCTGTGATGCCTTCTGATCCCCACTGCCGCTTTGGCCTCAGGAGAGAGAAGAAAGCACTCAGGAAAGAAGAAGAAGCGAAGCACTGTCATTTCCTCGCCTCCTCTTTCCCCATATGGTAGTTCTCACTCCCAAACAGCTTACATTCCATAACAGTAATTATTTAGTAAGAATGCTCCTGTCCTTTGATTAACAAACTTATTATAACTACATTTAGTGTCTGCTTAAGAAGGATAGAGAGAGAAAATGAGAGAGAAAGGGAAAGGGAGAGAGAGAGAGAGAGAGAGAGAGAGAGTGAGAAGCATAACAGATCTTTTTGCTGCTGCAAGCAAACTACAGAAACATGTGTCACTTTGTGCACCTGGCTTTGTATGGGTCCTGGAGAATTGAACCCCAGGCTGGCATGCTTTGAACCCAGGCTAGCAGGCTTTGAACCCCAGGCTAGCAGGCTTTGAACCCAGGCTAGCAGGCATAGAACCCCAGGCTAGCAGGCTTTGAACCCAGGCTAGCAGGCATTGAACCCCAGGCTAGCAGGCTTTGAACCCAGGCTAGCAGGCATTGAACTCAGGCTAGCATGCTTTGCAATCAAGTGCCTTTTTAACTGCCAAGTCAACTATATCCTCAAGCCACCTCTTTGTCTTGATGCTCCTTTGAGATGCTTGCTGACTGACATCTCTAAGTACATTGCATTTGACCTCTTGCCTCCCAATAACTCGCGGGCATGACAGCATGTATTAGTAGAAATATTCAAGCTAGGAAGATCTAGTGAGGGTCTGGTTAAATAAGAAACATCACTTTCCTTCTCTTTCCTTTCCCCCATTATTTAAATAGCTGTGTGCTCACCATGCTTTCAGGGTTATCAATGGTATCAATTCAGTGTTTACTGAGTGCCTATATTGTCTGTAGGCAATAAAGGTACAGACGTAAGTTCGATATTTCTGAGAGTGGCTCAGTAGGCTCTCCAGTTAAGGCTTTCTTCCTAGGAGCTGGTTTGGGGTATGTATCTGGGTCAGCATGTCCTTTCAACCATTCACATCAAAAATGAACCATTATGTGTATTTTAAGCATGATCATAAAGTCAGCATCTATGTCAATAGTCTCCAATAATTTCCATAACTTACTAAACAACAACCCTTTATCTTTGACCTAATAATGATAGTCTTCCATGAGCAATTCACATTGATACTTACTGTTGGTTTTTCTACTAATTAATAATGAAATGCCTTTCTGCTCTGCTGTCACAGAATCTATGTACTTTGAAGCTTTGCTTATTTGTATCATTTGGCCTTCATGGTGAGTGTGAGCAGTAGGTTCTACTCAGTGAATACATGCCTCAGTTTTAGTGAACTAAGCCTTCATTTGTCTTGGTGGTTTTCGTACTGATACACTGGGAATGAGACCACCATTAACATGAATGCATTTTCACAGAGCATCACACATGAACACAGCCACTGTCTTTATGTGGTGCCTGCCTGATGAACCTGTTATCTCTTCTAGAGTAAAATCTTGCTCTGCTGAACTCATCTGATTATTTTATTTATAATTTATTTATTTGAGAGAGTGTGCACCTGGCTTTTCGTGGGTATTGGGGAATTGAACTTGGGTCCTTTTGCTTTGCAGGCAAATGCCTTAAATGCTGAGCCATCTCTCCAACCCATCATCTGATTATTTTTAACTTGATCTGTGTGTATGACCGTATACTTTGGAGTGGCTGAAAAGATTTTTCCAGAATAATTTTAAATAGATATGATTATTGCATTCCTGTCTAATGTTATAATCCAATGCCTGACAGTTATAATTATTTATGGTGTTGTGATGACCTTTGCATCCCCTATGATGATCGAACCTCCTTGAGGTCAGGATCTGCAAGAGCGATTCCCCACTGATCTAGCATGAATGAGTGAGTCGTCCCCAGCTTGCACCCTGATGCTCAGTGGTTGGATTGGTGGCGCACACTTGAAATGGAGGCTGTTGAAGCACCAGTGGATGCCCGAAAGTTGTCACTTTGGAGACGCAGACAGGAAAGATGTCATTTATCCCTTTGTATGTTTTCTGCTTTGAAGGAAACTTTTAAAGCCTTACTCTATTTAAAAATGAATTTATGAGATGTTTTTATACACTCTTTAACAAGGGACTCCAAGGTACAGGAAACCAAGAAAGAGGAAGATGAACAGGCCAAAGAAAGGACCTGGAATGAAAAATTTTATTTAAATCTACTTTTAAAGGACAATGTTATGTAAAGGAGACAACCATATCAGTTTCAGCATGAATTCACCAAGTTTCCGGTAGGTTTTCTCAGAAACAAGACATTCGTCATTCTCTATCACTTCAAACAACTTTACTATCCAGACATTAACAGTCTTATGTTAGTATTTTGAAAGCAGCTTGAAGTTTATTGATTTTTCCATGATACTGGATGATTAATTTCATCCTAGTGAAAATTAATTCAAGCCATGTAGCATGGCCAGCAGCTGGAATCCATATAATACAATCAAAGTCGTCTTTAGTTTGCTAGTTATCTTTGGTGAATAAACTCAAAAGAATATTGCCATCATAAAAAGCACAGTGTAGAGTCTGTAGCTTATCACCATTTTAATTGTTCCAGTTGTACTTGTTCCTTGGTTTATTCTATAGATTTGTTTTACACAGCATCTAGGGTGATATTCTCCACAGAGTAGGAAATTCATGTCAGTTTTTAACAGATTAATTGCTGCAAGACAGCCATGAAGTTAGCTGGTTTGGTTTCAATCAAGAGGGGCTTAGCTTCAGAAGACTTTACCAGTCAAAGGATTTTATCATCCTAAGGAGCAGAGGTCTAGGAGTTAAGCCTTACATGGCTTGACCCCAAACTGGAAGATGAAAATCAGCCATAATTATTTTCTAAAATGATGGTGGGGATCAAACTTGAGTTTTCCTAGCTCAACGTGGGGCATGTCGTGAATGAATGAAGGTCTAGATTCATCCACAATGCTGCATAAGAAGTTTTCCTTAATGAAGGCCCAAACTTATTAGACTAGACAGTGGCACAAACTGACAGGTAGTGGATGTGATGGTTTGTGCGTGTGCCCTGGGAATTTGCTACAAACCCTTCAAATGTCACAGCATGATACTTTTGGATGTAGGCTTTCAAAGGGAAAGGTTTGAAGCTTGTTTTTAACTCATTATCTGTTCCCCTTTGTGCAGGGAGCCGGGACATCGCCATGGCAGGATGGCGCCCCCTCTCTTGCAGCTAAGTGGGAAACAACTCCACCTTAGGCAATGCTTTGAGAAACTGTCCCTAGCCAATCCCGTGGCGCCTGGAGGTGGCAAGCAGGAGCCAGCCAATCATGGGACGATCCGTGTCTCTTTTCCTATAAAAGCGGCTGATTCTTAGTG
>PVHP010005117.1:0-67162 GCA_004024765.1 Zapus hudsonius
GTGAACCACAGGCCATGTGGGTTACAGAAGGGATAGACAGGTGGAGGCAGAGGGATCTATGGGCAGGAGGAGAGGCTTGGCTTGTGGAGGGACAGCCATGTAGAAAGCTGTCTTCCAGCCTGGGCTCCACTGTGTCTGGGGAAAACCGCATGGCTTCGGGTTCCAACTGTGCTGGGAACAATCCTCTGCCCATCATGTCTGTGGTGCCTGTGGTTGGAGCCTGCTGGGAGGAGGGGGCACCGCGGTGGGCCATTGTCCCCATGCTCCATCTCTGGCAGGACAGAGGCCAAGGGAAGTGGTTTTCCTAGGGACACTCAGTGGCCATAAGCCTCCATCCTGTCTCCCAGGGCTCTCGCCCACCTTGCTCACCACAGATCTGCTGGGTGCCTCTGACAAGCCACGCACAGCCTGTGCCTTGGCATTCCTGGCCGTGGACTGGAAGAATGAAGCCCCTCTTCGGGTATTGGCCAGGGCAGGTTCCCAGATCTGCTTCCTGCGTGGGTCACAAGGCCAGTTTGAGCTTTCAATGAAATAAAGCCCAGGAAAGCCTTTGGGGAACAAAGGCACATTATAAATACGAAGTATTATTTTTGTTCCAGGATGAATCAAGCATTCCAAGAATCTTCGGCCTCAAAGTTCCGAGGCAGGCAGCGTGATGTCATGGGAAGAGCATGTGGCTGCCCTTGGGAGCTGTCAGGCTCCATGTGAACCTGGTGGTATGATTCCAGGGGAAGGCCCTCGCCCTTCCGCTTGGCCTAGCCAGGCCCTGCTGACTCCAGGTCCAGTCTGTGGCCCCTCACTGCAGCCTGCTGGCGGGTCTGGGCATCTTCCTTGAGCTATATTTTTGCTCAAAACAGACTTTGGTGCCAGACCCTCAGAGTTCAAATCCGGACAATGCGCTTTGGGCAAGTTCCTTAAGCTCTCTGGATCTCTGCTTCATCATTGATAAAATGACAATGGTCACAGACAATAAGATATGCATCGCTTTTATGAGAGCACATTTTATAATGGTTCCACCTTATTAGCTATTGCTGCAACTTTCTTTGTGCCTAATTGACAAATTTAACTTTATCACAGATCAAAATAGTATATGAAGCCAGGCGTGGTGGCACACGCCTTTAATCCCAGCACTCAGGAGGCAGAAGTAGGAGGATCACCATGAGTTAGAGGCCACCCTGAGACTACATAGTGAATTCGAGGTCAGCCTGGGCCCTACCTCGAAACCCCCCCCCCCAAAAAAAAGTATATCGAAGGTGCTAGAGAGAAGGCTCAGCAGTTAGACATTTGCTTGCAAAGCCTCATCACCCAGGTTCAATTCCCTAGCATCCACATAAAGCCAGATGCACAAAGTGGTACATGCATCTATCCGGAGTTTTTTTTTTTTTTTTTGCAGTGGCAAGAGGACCTGGTAGGCATACATTCTCTGTACTTGAACATAAAAGAAATATTTAAAAAAAAACTAGTATATACAGTGTTCAGTGCCAGCTGTGGTTTCAGGAGCCCACTGGGGTCTTGGAACCTGTCCTCCATGGATAAACTTAAGGAACATATAGAGTGGTTGCTACCTGCAGGGAACACATGTGCTACTATTTAATCCTTACAAGGCCCCAACCCCCTGCCCCTGAGAGGCTGAGCAAGGAGCAGGACCTGGGTCTGACCCTGACCTTGTGCCTCTGGACCTGTGCTTGTGCCTGAGCTATCTGCCTTGGCCTCTCATGGCTACTTAAGGTCAACCTACTTTGGCACGAGGAACTGAGACTGTGCAGGGCTGGGATGCCGACCTGGGACAGGAGCAAAGTGCTGCCTTGGTGATCACCCATCAGCTGGTCAAAGCGAGTCAGGGAAAAGCAGAAACCTGAACAAGCCAGCTTCTCTTCTTAGAGTGATGACCAGAGAACTTGGTGTTTGGTGCGCTCTGAGGGTTCAGTCAGGGATTCCTGGAGGAGGAGGGGGATAGAGAGACCCACCAAACGGGGGAACACTAGGAGAAGAGCTTCAGACACTCAGTCCTTGTTGGTGTGGAGCCAGGGAAGTGGGGATAAGAAAATCACCCCAAGTTTTGCAGAAGAACTGCAGCTTTGTCCTGGGTCAGGGACCTGGTGAAGCTGCATGAGACCTCAGCCACACAAAATCTCTCCTTTATGCTGTGTAGCCAGGGCCCTTGCTGAGTGCTCCCCTTTGCTCACTGAGTGCTCCCCCAGCCTGAGTGCTCCCCTATCCTCGCTGAGTGCTCCCCTAGCCTCACTGAGTGCTCCCCCAGCCTCAGTCCATTTTCCTTTGTCCACCAGCAGGAGAAAGAGAGGGACAGCAGTTCAAGACCTCCATGTCTGCCTGTTCTGTGCTCAAACTCCTCCCTTCAATGGAGACCATCACCCACTCGCCGTTTCCAATGGGCACACACACTGCAGGAGCAGAAAGACAGGAAGGAAGATTCTAGAGTACTTCATCTCACAAGCAAACACCAAACACAAGCGCACCAGTGAATGAGGCCCAGCCAAGCCCATTGAAGAGAGAAGATCTGGAGCCTGGGGTCTCTGGGGGTGGTGGTGGGGCTGGAGGTAGAGAGTCAGTATGTCCCCACACCAGAGTCTCAGGCCAGTCATGGAGAGCACCCCAGGCCCTGGGTGGGTGAGGGCAGAAGCAGAGGACGGCCTTCTTTGTGGGCCATGGAGGACCACAGAGCTCCCAGCTCTCCAGGGCCCCACTGCTGGCCACTGCCTCACTCCAATAGCCATCCCATCCGTCCACCCTCTGGGGACAGCCCCCTCTTCTCACAACTTCATTACTGACAGGTTTGCTGTCCCAGAAGGGCCGTATGTTCCATCTCGGGAAGGAGAGGAAACGTGAAATGGCATTGGCTGAGGCAGCGACTCCCTGGGGTCACATTTTCCTGCTGGAGCTGATGGACTGATGAGTTTGTGGTGAGACATGACCCCAGAGAAGCCTCCTCAGCCTCATGGACTGCCCTCCCCCTCCCCCAGGCCAGGCCTCCTGGGGACATGCTTCCCAGCACATGGCTTCGTGGGGACCGACTTGTAGTAGGGTGCAGATAACATTCACTTGGAACACCCACTCAGCCAGGCAGCACCGTGTGCATCCCAGGACATCGAGATGACAAGGAATTCCTTCTAGATTCCACTTTCTGGGGTCCAGAGGCTTGAACTGGGGAGGACCAGCCCAGACACCTTGTGGGAGGGGAGGCGTGACTTCTAGAGACTTATCAACACGGTACAGTGTACTGTGTGGTCCCCAAAGTCCCTCATGAAAAATGAACTTTCCTTCTACTGTCCATAACCCCCAAAGTCTCAGCCTGCTTTATTCCCAGGCTTGAAGGTCAAGTTTCTGATCAACTGCATCTCACCCAGCTGTTGAGGGGTGTGGCCACTGTGAGTTACAAGTTCTCTGTCTCCACACACCCAACAGGGAACAGACCCAACAGGAGCAGGGCCACCACGATATCTGTTCCCATTCACAAATGAAAGACAGGGCTGTGGATGGAGTTCCACAGAACACTTGCCTAAAATGCATGAGGCCCTTGATTTCATTCCCAGCACCACAATAAATAAGTAAATACCAACCAAGGACCAGGCATAGTGTGTACTAATTATCCCAGCATTCAGGAGGCTGAGGCAGGAGGATTACGAATTCAGGGCCAGCCTGTATTACACATACTGAGACTCTATTCTAAAATCAATAAATAACTGAAGAATGTACCTTATTGTAGAAAGCCAGCCTGTGAATTTAGGATAAATCAATGGAATTAGGAAATGATTTGAGAAGCATCATATTAATAACTGTTTCAGGCAAGCACCATCAACAGAGATGACCGGGCAAAGTGTCGAATACTGCCAGTTTCAAATGACCTCCCACAAAATATTTCTTAATTAAAAAAGAAAACCCATTACAAAGGAGAAACTTGGAAGACACCACCCTAACGAGGTAATCAGTTAACCTCACCAGCCAGGATACAGTGGGTACTATGCACCAATGACACATCTCCCCAAAAGTGCATATGATCTCCATCTGATCTATGGGCATAGCAGAGAAGCTCACCTGCAAAGAAACAACTCATCCTTGTTTTATAAAAAAGGCTTTAAAATATTTATTTATTTATGAGAGAAAGAGAGAGAGAGAGAGAGAGAGAGAGAGAGAGAGAGAGAGAGAGAGAGAGAGAGAGCAAGCTCTGCAGGGCCTCTTGTTGCTGCAAACAAACTCCAGATGTATGCACCACTTTATGCATCTGGATTTACGTGGGTACTGGGGAATCAAACCCAGGCCGTCAGGCTTTGCAAGCAAATGCGATCAACCATTAAACCATCTCTCCAGTCCACAGCGCCTCCTTTTTAAGCACAATAAATACCCCTGAACTACAGAGATTGTAGGACTGTCTCAGGTTAAGACACTGAGCAGATGTGTCCACTGAATGTACCCAGGACCTGGGAGTACTGCAGAAGCACATTGGGCCTGCGCATGAGGTTACAGCATTGCGTTCATGAGTTGGACTGGGTTTAGTGATCCTGACCACTGTACTGTGGTTATGAAAAGCCTTTAAAGAAATACTCTGTGAAGTATTTGGCAGGAAAAGGGCATTATTTTGGTAAGACAGGACAGAAAAGCAGGCATGTGGGAGAGAAGGAGACCATGCTAACATTTGGCAGTCTAAGTGAAGAGAGATGGACATTCTTTGTACGGTTCTTGCAACTTTTCGGAGATTCTGAAAGGTTGTCAACATCAAAAGTTTTGGTGAAAAGGGAAATGAGAGAACATTCTAGAAAAATGGACAGACTCAGCAAAGGCTTGGCACCAATTTTGCTTGACTCGATTTTTTTTCTTTGTGCATGTGTATGTGTGTGCATGTGTGTATATGTATGTTTGTATGGGTGTGTGCATGTGTCTATATGTATATGTTTATATGGGTATGTTCATGTGTACATATGTTTGTATGGGTGTGTGCATGTTTTTGTATGTGTATGTATGTTTATATGAGTGTGTGCATGTGTATATTTGTATGGGTGTGTGCAGGCATTCATGCACATGTGTACATGTGCGTAGAGGTCAAAGGTTATATCAGGGTTCTTCCTTGATCTTCTTGGTCTCCACTGCACTGAGACAGAGTCTCTTGAACCCAGAGCTTACTGAGTCAGCTAGTCCAGCTAACCAGCTTGCCGGGGGATCCCGTCTCGGCCTCCTGAGCAGTAGGATTACCGGCTGCCACCACCACACCTGCCCAGCATTCACATGGGCGAAGATCTGAACTCCAGTTCTCATGCTTGCAAGGCCCTTGGCTCAATTTCTTATGCTCTAAGCAAACCAAATAAAATAGAGTTAAAGCAAGCATCAAGGATCCTGCTTCCCTAGTTAGGCAGTGACCTCTGAGAGGCTGCCCTGGGGGCAGTTCTGTAGGTGCCCAACACAGTTCTCTGGGCATCTGGGTCTATAGGCCACAGACACCCCATGGTGCATGAGTGTTGGGACACCGTCTGAAGAAAAGTGGGGGACTCTGTACACTAACACCAGTGTGGCAAGTCAGCCCACCCTTTCGGAAAACACATGCAGGTTGAGCTTCTCAAGGCAAAATCCTGCTTCCAGGCCTGGATGCATGTGCCAGGAGACCTGCTCCTCAGGGCTGAGGGAAAGGATGGATCTTCCATCTTCTCGTCCTTATCCTGGTGGAAACTGAGTTTAAGGAGCAGCATCTGTTTCCCCTTTCTCAGGTGTTTAGATTTGAGAATTCCTCATATATATTATCTTGCAAACAAACAACCTTTGGGACTGAAAGTATAACACAACAAAGTTACTTCATGTCAAACCTAGCTTTTAGATAGATATGTTACTGAAAGGAATCAAAAGGTACATATTTAACCTAATCTTTCTTGTTTATTTTCAATTTTTGGAGACACAGTCTTGTGACGTAGCGCAGGCTGGCCTCAAACTCACAATCCTCCTGCCGCAGCCTCCAAAACACTGTGATTACAGACATACACTAGTTTTTTTTGTGTGTGTGTGAGTTTGTTTTTGTTTTTTGAGGTAGGGTCTCGCTCTAGTCCAAGCTGACCTGGAATTCACTATGTAGTCTCAGGCTGGCCTTGAACTCAGGGCGATCCTCCTACCTCTGCCTCCCAAGTGCTGGGATTAAAGGCGTGTGCCACCACGCCCGGCTAACACTAGTTTTTAATAACATTCACGAAGAGAGGTAAAATTAAGTCAGAGATGCATTCTCCTTCATTCATTATAAATGAGTGTAAAAGAAAAAACAGGATTTTTCTCTAAAGGAATTTCAAAACAACAGATCATTATTACATTGTGGCTTTGGCACCACGCAGACCCACACTGACACACACACACACACACACACACACAAACATACACACGGGCTCACGTCTGACTATATAAGGCATGGGACAAGCAAAAGGCAAAGCTGATTTCATGACACATGGGACTTCTTGAAGTTTACAGTTTTGTTTTTAAAGAAAAAGCAACCGATTTGCTTTTGCAATCCGGCTTTGTTTCTCAATGATCAAGACAAGAGCCTTCCAGCGCTCCCGCCTGAGCAGCAGGCAGCAGGGAGGAGGGTCTGCCTGGCTTTGTGCTGCAGAGAGGGCTGTGAACCATGACCGCTCACGTGCTCCTCCGAAGGCCTTTTAGCATGACTTAACCAACTGTCCATTATGGGTAAAAATTAAATATTTGACTAAGAATAAAATAATTTCAAACTTCCTAATGGTTAGGCTGCAGAGTGCTCTCTCGTGGGCTGTCGTGACCTCCATTAAAGCTACTGCTCCCTTAGCCTGGGGTTAAATATTTTGGGCCTCATCTCTTCCTAGAGGAATGCTCCCCCGCCCCCTCCCAGATTCTTATTGGTCAGTGCCTCAGTTTCTCCAAAATTGAAGTGGGGAATGATAGTGATACAGGTTACTATGGAATGCGTTGTCCCCTGGCTGTGCCTGACAAAGTATCCCCTCTCTGCCGATTCCACATCCACTCAGAACAGAGAAGCAGCACCTGTCTGCCAGACTCCAGGCTCCCTGCTTTCTCTTCCCCTGAGTCCGGGCACACCTGTGTAGGCTGTCTCCTCCAACATTAGGTCTGCAGCTCCGTGTGGCATTGTCACAAATAGAAACCATTATTATTTCAATGTAGTTATGCTTAATTTTTCTTTGTTTTGAGGCAGGGTGCCATGTAGGCCTGGCTGGCCTCAAACTAGATATGTACCTGAGGATGACCTTGAACTTCTGATCTTCCTCTGAGTGCTGAGATGGCAGGTGTGTCACCACACCTGGTCTATGATAATTTTTTTCTTGTGTGTGTATAGGGTATATATGTATGCATGTGTGTATACATATGTATACATATATGTGTATATGGATATGTGTGCACATATATATAGGCACTCAGGTGCCACAGTGCAGGTGTAGAGGTCCGAGGGCGACCTCAGTGTGTCAGTCATTGCTTTCCACCTTGTTGGAAATCGGGTCTCTCATTCTGATTTGTTTTCAGCTGCCATCTTGGGGATTCTCCTGACTCCACCTCTCATTGCTGGAGGCACCCTGGGGATCCCAGCCTTTTGTCCACGTTATTTATATGGGTTCTGGGGATCTGAACTCTGGTCATCGAGCTTGTGCAGCAAGAGCTTGAACCACTGAATCATCTCCCCAGCTCAGTGGTTAAATAATAATTTAAAAATATTTAGGCTACTCCAGCCAGGCTGTCACTGAGCTGACCACAGGGGAGGTACAGGAAATGGGGTTCCAAAGCCAAGGCATATGTGCTCTTTGGGGACACAAGGAAACAAGAAGAGGGTGACAGTCAAGATGGCCAGGAACCTGAGTAGCCAAGGATACCCTGGCTGGAGGTGGTCATCCAAGCACAAAGGTGCCTCCACAGGTAAACTGAGGAACAAGTAGTCTGAGCCTGAGGAACTGCGTCTGGCAAGATTAAGGCTGGGCCTTGGACTTGGGTTAGATGTGTGAGAGGTCATGGGCCACCCGGCAGGGATGGCTGGGCAGGCAGAGGGGCAGCCGTCGGCTGACCAGGAATAAGTGCAAGGTCAGAGAGGGTGGCAGGAAGACCATCCAAAGTCAGACTTAGGCCAACACCGTAGAGGGCTTGGGATGCTGGTGGATGGGGAAAGGCAGCATCTGGCCTCAGCTGGAGGGAGACCTTTCTGGAAACCAGACACTGCTGGGCTGCCGTGCCACGAACAGCTGGGCTGCTGGAGAGCAGGGGGAGAAATTGCCTCAGTAACGTGTCCCTAGCAAGTTTTCTAACTGCATTCTGCCTCGGTTTCTCTGTAAACTGTAGATATCAGTGATTACCCCCAAAGGAAATTGTACTGCTCACATGTGTTGATATTTGTGGAACCCGTCAACATATATGTGCTCTCTAGAAATGTATCAAATGCAGCTGGAGGCCTGATGGGCTCCAGAAAGAGGTATTTAGAGTCAGGATGTCATCTGAGGATTAATAGACGGTGCCTACAACTTGGAAATCATCTCATTATAGAGTTGTATCCCCGTCTGCTCTCTGTCACTCTACTACTTTGAGGTGACAAACTGGGGGTATCATACTGCCAGCACAGGCTCACAACTTCCACTGCCACCCCACAGGTGGCAGTAATAGTTTTGTCAAGGACCAGTGAGGTTAGCTCACAGACCAGTACAGAGTAGGGCCACAGGCCTGTGTGGCCTGTCCCTCTCACTCCATGTAGCACAGTGTGAGGCCTTCTAGGCTAGATCAACACCTCCCTAGAAGTCCAATGATCAGGAACTCTCTTTCACAGAGGGGTCAACAGGGCACCATGCATGGGTGTGATGGTTTGATCCAGGTGTCCCCCACAAACCTATGTGTTCTGAATGTTTGATCCCCAGCTAATGGAAGTTTTGGAATTGGAACCTTGTTGGAGCTGTGTTGTTGGGGGCGAGCTTATGGGGGTTATAAACCAGCTTCCCCTTGCCAGTGTTTGGCACACCTTCCTGCCGCTGTTTACAGTGCTGTGGCAGAGGTGATGTCCACCCCTCTGCTCATGCCACTGTTTTCCCTGCCATCACAGAGCTGCCCCTCATGACCTTAAAGCCAAACTAAACCCTTTCCTCCCATCAACTGCCTTTGGTTGGGTTCTTTGTCACAGCAACGAGAAAGCTGACTACGGCAACGGATGCTTGCCTGGCACCGTCTTATCCCTCATGTACCCTGGTTTCCCTCCAAAACCATTCTGACTTATGTGAGTGACCACAGTTCCCCCACTCTGACTGGAGGCCCCTAAGCCAGGAGGAATCATGGGGTGAGAGGAGCTAAGCTTCAGTGTCATGGGCCCCAGGAGGTGGAAGAAGTCTAGGAGAGAGGCTGGTCACTACCCAGCATGGACAGTGGGGCAGACACTCTTCCTCTTCAAGGCTGACTTCTGACTTCATGTGCTATGCATGACGAACCTCTTGGTCAGGAAGAGGCTGGCTCTGATGAGCCCCTTGGGTCACCTGGTAGGCTTCTATCAGGGCTGCGGTTGGGTGTTGTGAGAGACAGTGGGTATGACTGCCATGAAGAGCTGAAAATCTCTGCGAGGAAAGGGAGATGACTTGGGCAGAGCCGGCCAGCTCCTTGCTCACACATTCATTTACTTCACAAATGCTCCCCGAGCATTCACTATGCACCAGGGAACAATCCCACAAAAGCCCTGCCATGGACACAGCACTTGGAGGGGAGATATGGTGACACTCAGAACAAAACGCCCCATAGCAAAGTTCCCTGGAGTTAGGGAGCTTCCTAGGAGGCAGGATGGAGTGTGCGGTGTGAGGGGCACAGTACATAAGAGCAGAGGGTGATGGGAGTCACTGGAAGGACTTTGTCCTTCATCCTACCCGATATGGAGAACTACAAAGCCATGTCACCTAAAAGGTCGGCTCAAGGAGATCAATAAGGTTTACTGAATATTCCCGTGAGAGCCAGTGTGCTCCGGCTCACAGCGACAGGAGTAGAGGGACAGAGGCTGGGGGTAGGTTTCTGATCTGTTTTCAAGGTGGGTTTGGCTAAAATTGCTGGTAACCTGGATGTGGGTGCAGAGAAGGGGTGGGGCCAAAGACATCCCCAGGGAATCGAGTAAGATGGGGCAGATGTCTTAAGAATTCCATGTGTGTTACTTCACAAGGGAATGGGTCATTTTCTTTTTTATTTACTTGCAACTTAAACTCTTTTATTATATTAGTTAGTTAGGGTACAACATAATGGGTTTCATTATGACATTTTCATACCTATAAGTCATGAGAATGGTTTCATTTTGTTCCGAGTGTCATGAGCACCTCAATCTTGGTGATGGAGGTGGACGGTGGCAAACTCTGGGGAAAAGTGTCAAGGTGGAAATCGGCCACCAGGTTCTAGGCCAGCTCTGACAAACACTGGGTAGCCTAACTGCTGCAAGGTTGAGGTGAGAAGCCTGGGCAAGATGGCCTCCATGGTCCTGAAGTGGACAGTGGTCCTCAGGGGCCATGCGCAAAGGGTGAGTCTGGCCTACTCCTGTGCAAGCCATAGAAGAAGCCACTTAAATGCTTCCTCCTGTGATTGCTTAGTTCCTCCCCGCACCATCCAGCTTCTCTTCATGGTGGGGAGGCATGGGTCTGCTGGGTGACAGGCCCAGGGTGGGGCCCGGAGGGAGACTAAGGCACGTCAACCAGGGCTCAGCAGGCAGCAGACCAGTGCAATCCTGGCTCTCTAGAATTAAATCTCATAAAGTGTCTGTAGGAGGTACAGTCCAGTGCCTCACCCGGTCAGATGACAGAGGGATAAATGTCCCTGGGGTGGGGATGAGAAGTCCCAGCTCTTAGTGCTCTCTTCTTGTACCAGAGGTGCTTCTGGGCCTGGGCTTTCAGGACCTGGCAGGGCAGCTCCATAAAGTTCCTGACCCAAACTTGCTTTCACACTTTGTTCCACTGTGAAAACTTCAGATGGCTCCACCCTTCTAGATGTTTTCTCTTCTCCCTCCAGAGCCCCCACTGCAACTTACACATAAAGGCAAGGAGCCAGGAAATAAATATGCCCCAGAGGAAAACTAATGGAAGAACAGGAAAAGGCCAGACGAAGCCATCGAAAGTGGACACAGCCTATGGAGTCTGCTAAGATGCCCTGGGAAGCAGAGACGGGCAGGACACGTCCCTGCTCAGAGGCAGCTCCCAGGATCTGTCTGCAGCTCTGGCTTTGGCTGCACACAGCTTGGAGAGAGAGCCATGGACCCCAAGGACACTGTGCTACTGCTGAGCGACCCCAGAAAATCCTGTGTGCAGGGCGGCTGCCTGTGGCATGGGCATCTGGCCAGCCCCCTTTACCTTCTCGATCCCCATGCTCCTAACCACCGCCTCATGGGAAGTGTGGAGAAGGGCCCACTTTCTGCACTGACCCCATCTTGACTCGGTGTATCTTGGAAGACAGATGAGGAGGTCTGGACACTCCCATCCAGAGGCGGCTCAGTAATTGCAGGTTTTCATAACACTCCGGGAAGCAACAGCCGCTGCTATGGAGAAGCCAGGGAAAATGCTTCGTGGCAACCATTCCCAGGAACGTGGCCATCCCAACCACCAGACCACCCTGGTGTGCCCTTTCCACCTCCTCTACTTCCCACGACATCCGGGATCACAACCAGCCCTGCCTTCTACCCATCTTCCCTCTGCAAACATTTGTGGAGTGTTTACCAGCTCTGCCCCGCATCCATGACCACAGGGCACAGGAATGCCTACCTACCCTTCCCAACAGACTCCAGTGCCCGGATGTCTCATGTTCTGTTCATGATCCTTCTTACTTCTTTATTTTAAAGATATATTTTATTGATTAGCAAGGGAAGAGAGAGAGAGAGAGAGAGAGAGAGAGAGAGAGAGAGAGAGAGAGAGAGAGAGAGAGAGAGAGAGAATGGGTACACCAGAGCCTCCAGCCACTGCAAACAAACTCCAGATGCAAGCACCACTTTGTGCATCTGGCTTTACGTGGATACTGGGGAATCAAACCCAGGACAGTGTGTTTTGCAAACAAATGCCTTGAACTGGGCTATCTCTCCAGCTCCCATGGTCTCTTTTGATTGGGAAAAGTTCGTTACCAATAAGCATCCCGTAGACTTAGAGGGGAAGAAGGGGTGCAGTGGCATGGGGTCTCTGGGACTCAAGACAAAGCTTGAAAGCACCTCGGATATGTTAGAATCACGACCTTTCAGCTCCTCCCTCTCCCGCTATACCTCGACTGGCCACAGGTTTCCTGGCCCTTATACCTGGCTGCCCATGCCACGGACAAGCTCCTATGGGCATGCCCCTTGAACACCTGCGTGCAGAGCGTTGGAGGTGCATTGGCAGCTGGGTTGGCTCTTTGCTGGCTTTGTGGTCAGGGGCCTAACAGAGCCAGACCAGACTTCTTAGTGTCCCTGAAGGTTAGATAACTGTGCCAGTTATCAGGAATGCTGCCTAGCTTTCTGGAGGGGCAGATCAAGTACCCCTGCTTCTAGGAAAGCTGCTTAGCCTCCTTGAACCCCAGAAAGCTTTTTCTCTCTTTAAGCTCAATGGTTTGTGTGGTACATACACATGAACATGTACAAGCTGCTCATACAAGCACATATATAGACATATATGTATATGCATACAACACACATAAACATATAGCATCTATCTATGTAACACATATAACATGTAACTACACATATGCACATCCATATAGATACCATACACAGGCATGTACATGTGAGTGTGGACTCTTCAGTATATCATTTTTTGTTTTGTTTTTTGAGGTAGGGTCTCACTCTAGTCCAGGCTGACCTGGAAATCACTATGTAGTCTCAGGGTGGCCTTGAACTCATGGCAATCCTCCTACCTCTGCCTCCTGAGTGCTGGGATTAAAGGTGTACACCACCACACCCGGCACACACACTTACTTTCTCTCTCTCTCTCTCCCTCTCCCTTTTCCCAAGGTAGGGTTTCACTTTAGCCTAGGCTCACCTGGAACTCACTCTGTAGTCTCAGGCTGGCCTCCAACTCACAGTGATCCTCCTACCTCTGCCTCTCAAGGGCTGGGAGTAAAGGCGTGTGCCACCATGCCTGGCTTCTTCAGTATATCTTAATTTTCTTTTTCTGACTAGACCAGTCTTGACTGCTTGCCTAGGCCTACCAGAAGCATTCACTGTGCCTCCCTCCCTGACCATGACCACCTTCTGGGGTTCTCAAATACCTACAGAGTTGGTGCAAGGCAATGCCCTCACTATCCTGGGGATCATGAGAGGTAAGGCTAGTGCTACAAAGTCCAAGTGGGGCCCTGTGGCCTCTCTTCCAGCCAGCCTGACCTGCTTCTGCTTATTACTCCCACCTTAGATTTGAGCCTAGCTTCAAAGGACAGAGTAAGAGGGACTCTGTCCTGAGTGACTTTGCTAAAAGGCATTGCTTGAGACGTTCAGCTCTCTGGGGCCTCAGCTCACCAACTCCAGAAGAAAGACACTGCTAAAAGCACAGAGGACACTGAGGACCAGAAGGAAACCACCATCATGGCTCTAAGACCCAGCCTGCAGTCTTGGACAAAAGATGGGTTGGCTCCAGTTTCCTGGGGACATTTCAGAGCACCTCGTGGGCTAATGAGAGTCAAGCGGAGCTGGCAGAGCCCTATTGGTCTGGCGGAGAAGAGACTAAGCAAGTGGACTTTTCCCATAATGCAGCTTAATTCTGCTCAGGCAGACTCAGCTAGGCTTCCTCTTCCTCAAGGGGTCATAGTGACTGTGGTGGGATGTACCAGCTCTGCCTCTGGACACCTAATCCCCATCCAGGATGAACTCACTGAGGTGCGTGCCTGCCGTCTGGTAGCTGGGCTAACAGACAGGGAGTCCCTCTTGCTCCTCGCAGGGACCCTGCCTGGGCTTGGGCTCCAACTGTGCCCCAGAGAGCCCTGCTCCTGGCCCCATAGTTAGCAGTCTCCCCAGGGAGCAGTGGCTTGCAAAGAGCCAGCCACTCTAGCTGTGGTTGAGATCTGCAGGATTAATGGATGTGGGAGGCTGAGACTTCCCAGACAGGCTGCAGGGCCTCGGCATCCTCCTGGGGACCATGCTGGTCCTCCCTGACATTCCTCCCTCGTCCAGTGCCTTGTCGCTTCCCATGTATCTCTCAGCCTCCTTTATCTGTAATTCCAGGCTTGTGAAAGTAGGTCACAGACGTGTCTGTGTCTGTGCCCAGGGACACCTCCTCCCCCAGGCAGCTGCACTTTGGAAGAGAAGAGACCACAGGGAATGTGAAATTTTAACCTCAATGGTGTGATGGGAGTTGAGGCCTCTCAAAGTTACAGTCCTCCCCTTTCCTCCCTCCTTCACCTCTTCTTTCTCCCCTTCATCCCCTTTTCTCTACTTCCTCTCTCTTGCCCTCCTCTTCTTCCTCTTTGTGTTCTCTCCCTTTCCTCTGTCTCCCCCTTTCTCCTGAAATGGATCAAATGTCGGTGGAGAACACCCGTGGCCTCTGCTGAGGGCAAAGAGGAACCCAGCCCTGAGATGGTTGCTTTCAATACCTCAGGCCTTGTCCTAGCACACACACAATGGAGACCTGGGCCGTGCCCTTCTGTAGGCCTGGGGAGGTGTGGAGGGTGCTGTGATCCCTAAGGCTTGAGGAGGGTGACTTCCAGGATTATGTCTAGCAGGGCCGACCCTTCTTCTGCCTGAAGACACTGTCTGTGGTCTTAGCTCCAGGCTGGGAACTTGGAAACCCCCTCACTGAAGGTGCTGACAGAAAGTTCTCCAGGGAGCAGTGCTCAGGCTGCTCAGTGGCTCTAGGGGTGACCTGTGTCCTGCAGCCCCCTGCCCCTCTCTGGTCTGCTTAACAACCTCAGGGAAGCAGGGAACATGATGGCTTTTCCCTAAAGCCTCCCAAGTTCAGTTACTATCTCCCTGGACATCACTGGCTACTTCCAGAGAGTCATGAGGTCTCCCTTGGCCATCTTAAGCAAGGTCTTCTGTAGCCCCAGCTCTGGCCAGACAAGCCTAGGTCTGACTCAGTATGTGCAGTGGCAGGAAGGAGATGTCCCCCTGTGGCACTGGGTGTCCTCAGCTCTAAGGTAGACAGGAGGTGTACTTTCTTGGGCCTCGTGAGGATTTATGATAACACAGGCCGGGGACTTGGCCAAATGTGCCCTGTGGGCCAAAGCCAGTCACCACTTGTTTTTTTTTTTTTTTTTTAATAAAATCACTCATTCATCTCTGTATCTTTACGACTAGCTTCGTGCTACCTTGGCAGAACAGCAGCTGTGACGGAGGCCAAAGCTTGCAAAGAGACTGTCACTCTCTCCTTTATGACCCAGCGAGGCTCAGCACAGTGGTGCCTCATTGCATCACTTCAATAATTACTGTCAAAAAGGGACTAGAAGCTGCTAGTAGAAAACAACCGAGGCTCTGGCCCCAACCCGACTGAAACCGAGGCTAGCTTCCATGTAAGACTTAGTTGGAACAAACTTTCTCTATCGCCTCACCCCTTCCCTTACCAATACCAAATCAAGCCCTTCCCTGGTCTCTGAGCTGAAGATGTGGCTTGGGCAATATTCTCCAATAATGAGAGGGTTAATGGAGCCCACTCCAGTGGCAAGGCCATAGATACAAAGGATGGGGTTTGTGGGGGGGGGGTGAAGGGTCTCCATTCCCAGGAGTCCCCAGGTGTCTCTCTTGCCCCAAGGACTGAGCCTTGTATCTCACCAGAAGAGCACCACACTCAGTTCTCCTGGCTGAGATTGAGGTCCTGCTGCTCACAGTTGTGGACTTGACCTTTTGAGAAAGGGTCCCCTGTGGGCTGTGGACCGCCAGCATGGTAGGCAATGTCCCTCGACCTCATCTCTAGGAGCAACACATCCTGATTCCCCGAGGGGGCCTCGACTTCTCTTTCTCTGCTCTCCCCTTCTCATCAGACGCTGTCTTCGTCACGTCCCCAGATCCTTCCAGACTAGCTACTCACTCTTCTCTCCCAACCATGCTGTGCTGTGCTCTCTGGGACCCAGGGAACGTTTCTATCAGGTGGGGACATCTACCAGAGCTTTATGTGACAATGACTTGCTCTATATTTGTTGTCCACTCAGAAGCCATCAGCTACATGTGGTTAGATGCGAAAGGTGGCCCATGACCGTCAAGGTGACTTTACCGGGCAACATGGCTGCAGACAAGGCCGATTATCACTCCTTTCCAGGAGCTGCGTTTGAGGACAGTCTCTCAGGGACTCTTCAAAGGAACGACCTTTGTCTTCACTACTTCCCAGTGCTGTGTAGTAATTCACACTCTTCCATCATACCTGTCAGGCATCTCTCCTCTCACCCACACTCTGAACCCTGTGATAAGCCGGTCTTCTGTCCCAGGCAGGACCACCCACACAGACAGGCAGGACACCACTTACTCTGGAGAGTCAAGAGCATGCCCATCCCACAGGGTCAATATTTCAGAACTCCACGGAAAGAAGTGTGGGCATCCAGATGTCCGGGACCAACTCAGCTCTGTGAGGTCTAGAGTAAGTTAGCCCTTCTGAGTTCTATTACCTCCTTTCACACCTGGTATAGCAGCATGCATCCTACCTGTCCCCCAGGCCCACTGTCGATGCTCCGAGAAAGGCTGATAAGGCATCTGCATCTGTATCTGTATCTTTTCCCCACCTACCCACAGAAGCCTTCCCTGTCAGTGTCTGACAGATTCTAGTATTTCAATATGCTTCCAATTAAAGCCCAACCTGGTGTAATCATTGAAATTATAGAGTTGAAGGGGGACTGTATGTGTGTGTGCATGCATGTGCACACAGCCTGAAAAGTTCTCTTTTCCTGGAACCCTTGCTGAACGCCCTGGGGGACAGGTATGTCCCAAAGCTCAGGCATCAGCGTCCTCTGGCTCCAAGAATTCCCCAGGGAGGGAATAGCTGACTCATACTCCACCATCGAGATGTAGAAATGAGCCATGGTCAGGGGGGAGGAAGGTACGGAGCAGAGTATGGCATAAGAAGGAAGTTCTTAAAAAGATTAGAAGTTGAACCAGAAAAAGGGGAACACAAAATACTTCAACCCATCCAAAACCTTTAATGAAATTTTCAAACTTCAAGTGGAGGAGGAAAAAGAAGGGGGAGGGACTCTAAATAAGCAAAGGTGGTTCCTAATAGTCTTCACCTCCAGTCCTGAGCCGCCAGGCCTAGCTACACCCTTGTTAGTCCCCACACTACAGGATTTGTCTGCATGGCTTATCCGATACAGTAGAGGCGTGGAGGCTGCTTTGGAGAGCAGGAAAGCAAGACACTACAGGATGTAAGTTTCAATCTCTCTCCTATCTCTGTGGTGTTGTTCACCTCTCTCCTTTTCTCTTCCTCTTCTCCCTTCTCTCCTCCTGTTCCTCCTCCCTCTTACCCTCCCTTATCCCCTCCTTCTCGCCCTCTTTCCTTCCCTCCCCAAGTCTCTCTCTTCCCCTCCTCCTCCTCTCCTCTCCCTCTGTCAATAGCCTGCAACCCATAGCCAGGGATGAACAGAGCCCACCATAAGCCATTCAGCTAGGTTGCTGTGGACCCCTGAGCCTCAGGAACTGTACCACAGCGACTGTTCATTGCTAACTTTGGGGCTAAGTTGTTACACGGCATTAGATAACCAATGCAGCTTCTGGTGCCTGGAGACTCTGCCACATGGGAGTGGCTGTGGGCCTGGGCTCTGGGCAGGAACCAGGGATCTGAGGTGAGTGTTAGCAGAAACTCAGGCTCCATGAAGAGGCCGAGTAGAAGCACGAGGTATGTAGACTAGTGTGAGGCTTTCTGGGCAGAGTGAGGGGTCACTGGGAGCCACAAGAGGGGGTTGTGCCATTCAGCATCAGGGAACAGAGAAAATGTCCCCATGGCTCAGTGACCTTGCCTAGAGACCTGCAGCCCGAGTGTTGAAGGTGCTCTTGGCTCCCTCTTGCTGGGCACAGTAAGACGTGAGAGGAGCGAGACGAGATAAGAAGGACTGTGACGAAAAAGGAATCAGAACTTGCTAGTTTTGAAGAGTTCTAGACTTACCAGATGGCAGATGATGCTAAAATTAGGAAACGACTTCTGAGTAAAGATCAACGCAGGCACACTCACGCAAGCGAGGTCTGAAGATGGGTGGAGGCGAGGCTGAAGATCCTTCATCAAGGTCTCGGGAAGATCAAAGGTGGGCACTGCCCTGAACCAGTCAGTGCCACAGAGAGATCTCTATGGACTCTCAAGGGCCATTCTCCTGTCTTCCTAACAGCAGAGCCCTAAGGACCAGAGGGCCTTCCCTTGCAGAAACCCAAAGTAGAGGAATTGGTCTCTGAACGGTTTAGGAGTGGGCTTTTTCAGGGGCATAGAAGTCAGCAGGGTCCACAGAAGACCCGCTGAGTTCTCAATGAGCGGTGGCCAGTGGGAACACTGAGCATGGGCTGGAGGGCAGAGATTGACAAGAAAAGAAACCATTGGCCCCCCCAGTTCTACTGACAGTTGAGAACTTGACCTTCACAGGCAGCGGTGGGGGAGTCGGACACACAACCAAGAGTCCAGAGTATGTACCGGGCTACTGAGCTGACCTCAATCCCATGAGAGACCTTATGGCAGAAGCTGGAGCCTAGCTACTCAGGGTGGCACCTGGCAGAGAAGAATGTGGTTCCAATCAAGGTCCCTCCAACATTTTCCAGGCTGGATTTCAGAACAGCTGTGGACAAATGATTTCTAATTGCTTCTTGCCCTCCCTTCTTGAATGGATGGATGTCGATGGGAGTTACCCTGTGCCCATCCCACGGTTACATGCTGGGTATGTGTAGATCTGTGGGCACAACTAAGTAATTCCCTTAAACCAGAGGTCCACAGATCTAGAAGGAACTGAACGTGGAAGAAATACACCCAGTGAGCCTCGTGCACATCTGCACACGACCTCTACACCAGTGAGATGTGGACCCTGAGCTGAGGCAGCCAGACGGCGGGGGATGGGGAGACAAGTATGGTTTAAAAATATTTATTTGAGAGAGACAGAGAGAGAAAGAGGCAGACAGAGAGAGAGAATGGGCGCACCAGGGCCTCCAGCCACTGCAAAGGAACTCCAGACACATGCGCCACCTTGTGCATCTGGCTTTACGTGGGTCCTGGGGAATCGAACTCAGGTACTTCTGTTTTGCAGGCAAAACCATCTCTCCAGTCCAACAAGTATGTTTTTGATAAAGGAAGACATTGGGGGTGGGAAAATGGGCTGTGACAGGAAGCCTCCAAGATGGTCCTCAGTGAAACTAACACGGCAACGAGGTACATCTATGTGACCAACCGAATATGGTAGAAATGACAGCACATCGCATCTAAAGTTGGGCTGTCAAGGATACAATGACTTTATCTTGATGTCTGTCTGCCTGCCTGTCTACTCATCTGTCCTCCCTTGGACCATACTCTAGGAGAAGTTAGCTGTGGTCATGAGCATGTCAGGATCATGTCTATAAAGAGAGGCCCTCTGGGCCACCCAGGGCTAGTAAGGAGCCGACACCGGCCAACAGCAGGTGGCGAGTGAGAAGAGAAGCAGGTCTCAAATGCTGCTATCAGCCTCCTGCAGCCCCCCCTGAGCCCCAGTGACGACATCCAAGAGAGACCCTGAGCCAGGACTTCCTCGTTAATTAAGCTGCTCCTAGATCCCTGACCCTTGGAAGTTGTATGAGATTATAAATGTTTGTTGTTTTAAGATCTAAGTTTTGGGGGGTAATTTCTTAGGCAGCAATAGATAACCCACATAAACATCCAGTCTGGGCTTCATTTCCAGCAAACGATTGTTGGCAATGCTGACTGGCAGGGTTTCTAAAGCAGTCACACACACACACACACACACACACACACACACACACACACAAAACTACAAACACAGACGTGTACGAGCATAAACACAGAAACAAGTCCTCTGAGACTGCGTATAGCCCTTGACATTGCACTCTACCTTCTAAGCATTATCTCGTTTGAACTGCACAGTGTAGATACAAGAGCGATAAGCTGCTTTTCCCAAGAGACACACCTGCTTCAGAGAGGAAGCCCTGCCTGAGGGCAGTGTCTAGTGTCTAGTAACAGACTCAAACCAAGTCCAGAGACCCAACCTCTGCTCATGGCTGGAAGGTGAGCCCTGCAGGCCTCACACTGTGGCTTCCAGGCAATAAAGGTTGCAAGCAACATGAATGTCTACCTCGAGTGGAATGGTTTCAGGTTTTTAGGTGCTAAAAATTCTGACTTTAATAAATATGACCCTTCCATCGACCTCCCACTCACTGGATTTTCTGTGTGAAGGAAACTGGGTCATTCTCTTCGCTGTAGGTAGCTGTTGAAGGCATTTGTGCAAAGTTCCCAGCCTGGGTTACTCATTAAGACCAGATCACTCACTTCACAAGATGGGGGTGGCAGCAGTAAGCTGGGGACCCCAGGGAGCTGTGTGGAGTGCAGGGTGGCATTCATGCCTATTCTCTTCCTCAGGCGGTGGGTGAGGGGATGGGATGACTGTCCTCAACTGCTCGCAGGGTCTGGGATTGCCATGATGGCTTACAAAGGTCGGTGGATGGGACTGAGATGATGGGGCCTCAAGTGGGAGCTGCCCTGTGTGGCTCAGGTAAACCAGACCTAATGAATCCAACCCTCTGCTTGTCCCGAGTCCCCTCCCCCACCTCTCTATACCCCAGCTGTAGGTCAGGTTCAAAGGCTCAGAGTAAGCAAGCTGAGCCAACTGCCCCACAATGAGCAGGCCTGGAATGTGTCTGTATGGTGGCCACTGGGGCTCCTGGCCCCATCTGATCTGTTTTCTTTCTGAAGAAGCCAGCAAGAGACAGGAGAGAGGACTCCCAGGCTCAGGGTCTAGCCAGCACAGAAGGGAGCCAGGCTTATTGAAGGTACCAAGCAAAGACTGGAGTCTGATGAGCAAAGTGAGCAAGGATGGGGATGAGAGGGCAAGTGAGGAGAGCCAAGGGCAGATGGGGAGCCATCAGGGCATGCCTGCAAGGCACATGGGGCTTCAATAGGGGGCGCTCTTATGTGCCTCCAAAGGCCTGTTTGAAAGCTTACGAACAAGCCAGATATGCTGGCATAGCCTGTAATCTCCTTATTCTTGAGATTGAGGAAGAAAGATCACAAATTCAAGGCCTGCCTGGACCATAAAGTGAATTCAAAGTAAGCCTGGACAACTTAGTGACTCTATCCAGTAAAAAGAAGGCTGAGGATGTAGCTCAGTGGTGAAGCATTTACCTAGCAGGATTGAGGGCCCAGGTTCCATGCTTAGTACCAGAAAAAGGAAGAAAAAAAAAAAAGCTATGCAATGTTTTGTAAATGCTCTAAAGACATCGATCGGCATTAATGTGCTGGTGAATAAGACGTTTAAGCTTCCCATGAATTGCTGGTGAATTTGAATGTCTACCCACAAGGTGAACCTACAGAGCCTGCCATTGGCTGTGTACTCTGGTGCTGGGGCCCCTGTGCCTGTCCGCCTGTCTAGGCCTACTTGCAAAGACTGGGTAGTTCTGTCCTGCCCATGTGTAGAGGCCACTTAGATCTCTACAGGTGCACAGAGCAAGACAGCAGCACAAGCGGCCACTCTGAGGGGGTCACAGAGCACCTGGGAGTCCCTTTCCCCTACTTTCTCCCATGGGTGCCATGTACAGGCATTACCTCTGGAAACCCAAGGACCCATCTTCCCGAGTTAACTTTATTTCTGCTTGCTGATGTCTTACCTAATCGAGCCCCTGCATCACTTCTGGAAAACAGACCCTCCCAAAATACTCCAAACCATAACAGAGGCCACCCTGGCTTCCCAAGCACTCGTATTGGAATAAGTGGCTAAAATTAAGTTACTGGGAAGATTCAGAAATAACTCTCAAAGCTCAGGGTAAATGCTGACCCAGGCAGGAAGGCTCCTTGGTATTTTTAAAACCTGTGCCCCGGTCACTGCTGGGGAGCCTTGGGGAGTGGAAGGCACCCTCATATCCTGGCCTTGTCCTCCTGTAACAGGGAGAGCAAGCAACTGGAGGAAGTCATCCCCAAGGGCTTCCCTCTGCCCTGGAACTCCTCCTCCCTTGGACTTCTCACTGGGTGGCACCCCCACAATTTAGGAAATCTCTGGTCTACAGCAGGTAGCTCCTGTATAGGACAGAGTAGGCCCTGTCTGGTGGGTTTGACTGAGGTCTCATCATTCATTCATTCATTCTTCATTCATCCATTCCTTTGAATGATACAGTTGGCAGCCCTCTTCCCACAAGACCACGGCCAGCTGATTGGGTGGCACAGCAGGGGCCCATGCAGAGAGCATTGAGGGAGCCAAGAGAGGGAAGGTGAGTCAGGAGTTTCGAGTGAAGGGAAGATTCGGGTCAGAGAGCTGGTGAGGAGCACAGGCTCTGCAGCCAGGCTTTGTGGGCTGCTTCACTTCTCTGCATAGCTCCTCTCCTCATCTGTAAATGGAAATAAAAACAGCCTGCCCTTCCTTGGGATGTTGGGGAGAGTATATGAACTAATATTTGTTTAAGGTTCAAAACAGTGCTCTTAACACAGGGAGCCCTGGAAGTGCTCATGGAATTGCTGAGTGACTTCTGGGTTGGGCTAAGGGAGGGCCAGGCTGTCTGTGGGTTCAGCAGAGATTCCTTCAAACTTTCTACCCCTATCAGTAGGATGTTCCCTTCGGCATGTGATCCTAAGCAGCCAGATGCTGGGGGCTCAGCTCCGCACAGCTGGATGCCAGGGTGCAGACCTACATCAGGTATAATATGCACATGACCTACCTTTCTGGAACTTTCTGGAAAGGAGACTGGCTATCTGCACTGAGAGCCTAGGCTAGCCTCTGGAGTGTACCCAGTTTTCTTCCCATCCTGTGGCTAAGGAATGAAGCAGCCTGCATTCTTTCCAATACATTTGAGCACCGGATTCACAATCCCATTTATAACAGAAAACTGCTCCCTATGCATAAAGGAACAGCCCTGAGCCAGATTCCATGACCCCTGCCACAGCATCCTTTCCTTCCCCACACATAGTGGAAGGCCCTCAGAGTGACTGTCAGGAGGAAGAAAGTGTAGTTAGAGTTGGGATTTCTTGAGTACCTGTCCTCATTATAAAATGGCATTCCCGATTCCAAGAACAATAAGAGTGCCCTTCCTGCCTAACCCTCACCAAGGTCCTTGGCTGGTGAGAGATGAGCTGCTCTCAAAGTCATGTGAACCTGGCTCAGGGCCTCACTGTCCCCATAGGAGGCCAGGATGACGTACCTGAGGCCTGGTTATTTGGGGTTCCAGAGAGGAGGAAGAGTTTGGGGTCAGTGTTTGTAAACCAATTCACAAATGCCATCCTTTCAGGACAACGCTGGTTCCTAAGGTATGCATTCTGTACCTGAGACACCATGGCCACTTTCCTGTCCCCCAGCCGCCAGGCATGCTCCCTGCCTCCTCTTCAGCTACTTGTCTTCACCCTGAGTCTTTCTGCTTTGCCCTTTAGGGCTTACAGCATCTGCATGAATTCTCATAGCTGGAGAAAAGGGGACAAGAATGACGGGCCAAGGTAACGCTTGGCTTCCCGGCAGTGGACAAGGTGTTAGGAGATGTCCATTGTCCAGGGGACAGAGCTGTCACCCAGGGACTCTGCCAAATTCTCTTGCACCTGTTTGGGCCCTATGTAGATGTGGATTCTTGGCCAGGAACATACTGGCCCTTCCTTGGGAGAGGGTTCCCCAGAGTCTTGTATTCGAGACACTTGGTGTAGGTCCTGAACTTGAAGAGCACAGGTGAAGAAGGGAAGGGGTCTGACTCATAAGAGATCATGGCCAGCCTCACTGGGGGGACCAGCTGTGTTTTGCCAGGGATGATGTGGGCACCATAGTTTGTTCAAGGCCTGGGGTCTCCTCTAGTGTGGCCAGGGCTCCGTTTCAATCAGATAGGGACCTGGATGTGTATTCGAAGCAATGAGCCGCTTTTCTTTCCAAGAGAGTCTGCCTGAGGGTGGGCGTGTGGGAGGAGGAGACGATCCTAAAAATAATCCCTATCTGACTCATTTTGCTCCCAATCTGACAGGGCTGCCTGCCAGGTGGGGGTCTGCCTGGCCCATTTTCTTATCTATCTTTAGCAAGGACTTAATGAGGGCAATTTCCTTGCTGGGCTAGAAAGAGAAACCGTGGGCAATGTGAACACGGATCTGTCTCGTGGTCTCCGGGCTCCTGACGACAGGATGGCAACGACAGTCACCGCAGGGCTGAGCTGTCTGTGAGAGCTTCGGGATGGTGTCATCCCAGGATGGCACAAAGGATGCAGTGAAACCAAGCTGGGTGACAGCCAGCTCGGGAAGTCTCTGCCCCTGGTCCCCTTGGCTCCACTGCCATGACCACAGGAACAAGACGCCACACTCAGGCCGAGAGTCCCACTGCTCCCCACATGCTCTTTTCTTTTCGGCATCTCCGGAGCCTATTTCAGAGAGAACTCATTCTCCTCACTCAGGTGGTTACAGTCCATGATGTCACAGCCAACATACAACATTGGATCACTGTTCCTTACATTCCTGGGAGCCTCTGGTGGCATCATTTTCATCAACTCATTGATACAGATTCATCTGTATGTGTGTTTCTATTTAGAAAACACTATTTACTAATACTGTTAATCTGTTAACACTGAACTCACTGCTAACAGACCCTTGAGTCCTGCCTGCATGAAGCTTATGTTATACGAAAATTCTGTCCACAAGGCATGTCACAGACTCTGGCACCAAACCTTCAGGGGACGTTGTGAACAGCAAACACACACACACACTCCCCACAGGTATGAAAGACACAGCACTAAATAGGCTGGCAGGGTGTCACATCATGCGACCTCAGCTGGGATTCTGCTTGTACTCATTCATTTCTCTGTGCACGCCACATGCCAATGAAAAACATCACCGGCATTGATTTTCATGTTACCAATACATTTTAGCAAGTGGGCAAGTTTGCAGAATGGAATCCATGCGTAATGAGCATCGACTGAACTTCTGAAATGGCTGAACAACTCACGTGAGAGCTGATGGACAGATGCCGGACTCGAATTAGTCCCGATTGCTTCCTGGTGGGCAAGACCCGGATGACCTGGTCACTCTTAAAGAATGAGGACTCTCATGATACATGGAGGGATTCTGAGGTGCTCAGGGGATCAGCAAGCTTCTGTGCCTGCAGTGTGAGGTTCACAGCCTAGGCATGAAAAGGAGATGGATTCTGGACGGAAAGAAAGGCCCATCCATAATAATAATAATAATCATTATTATTTTGTTTTTTGAGGTAGGGTCTTGCTCTAGTCCAGGCTGACCTGGAATTCACTATGTAGTCTCAGGGTGGCCTTGAACTCTCGGCAATCCTCCTACATCTGCCTCCCGAGTGCTGGGATTAAAGGCGTGCGCCACCACGCCCGGCTCATCCATAATTATTGATGACGAGGGTAGGGTTACCAGAAGGTTGCAAGGAGTTAGGTTTAAAATACTAATGACAACTCTAAAATTATATTTTTCTATTTAGAGAAGGAAGAGGGAAGCATGAGGGTGACGGAGGGGTGGATGATGTAACATTAAGGGGTGGATTAAAAAAAGAGATCTGTCAAATTCCAAGTTTGCCTTCCAGGAGAGAACGAGCATTGGCCTAGAAAAGGTAGACCAGCTGTTCCATGTGGAGGCTTCTGGGACTTTGGAGGAGACCATGGGACATGACTCTGAGCTCTCACCCTCTAGCCTGAGTGCTGGGGCCACACTGGTCACAAGAGAATACTTCATGTCAAGTTAGGAAGAGCCCCTGATTGTGTGTGTCTGAGGGATCTTGCAGAACATGCAATGGTAAATTTTAGATGTCAGCTTGACTTGTCTAAGGGATACCTCCCTGCAAAGCTCGTAAAACACTTGTTTTGGGTCTGTCTATGACGGTGGCTCCTGGAGAGAGTGACACTCAGTACTCATGATGAGCTCTGTGCATGGATGCCATCCAGGTCCCGAGTCAAATAAAAATGGAGAGGAAGGTTGGGTCAGCTGCTGTCTTCTTCAGTGGGACATTCATGCTCTCCTATTTCTTGACTTTTGGACTCGGACTTAATGACACCATTGGCTCCCCATGGTGATGCTCACAGCACACGTCAGACCATGTGGCAGCTTGGTCTCCGTGATCTCATGAGTCAATTCCCATCGAAAATCAGTCCCTCTCCTTCCCCTTCCTCCCTGGGTAGAGTTGAGCTAGTGTAGACAGATAATAAAGAGATATAGATTCACAAACAAATGGTTTGGAAGAAAAAGAGGTGATCACTAATCACAAGCACAGGTTTGCATCAGACCAAATCTGCTTCTGGTTTTGAAAGGGTCACTCACCAGAGAACTTGCAAACATCAAAGTGGAAAGGGAGCTGGGCATGGTGACACCTGCCAGCACTCAGGAGACAGAGCACGAAAGAGGCAGAGGAGCCGGGCATGGTGGTGCACGCCTTTAATCCCAGCACTCGGGAGGCAAGAGGTAGGAGGATTGCCATGAGTTCAAGGCCACCCTGAGACTATATAGTGAATTCCAGGTCAGCCTGGGCTAGAGCGAGACCCTACCTTGAAAAACAAAAAAACAAACAAAAAAAAAAAAAAAAAAAAAGAGGAGGATCACTGTGAGTAGGACCGACTGAGACTACATAGTGAATTCATACCATTCTGGACCTGCTCTGATCATCAAAACAAACAAACAAACAAATCCCCAAAACCAGTTAAAAAAAACGTTGTGTCTAGTAATACCTGCCTATAATCTTGACATTAGGGAGGCTGAGACAGGAGCTCACAGCCATCCTGGACTATGAGATTCTGTCTCAAAAATAGGAAAAAAACTAATTGCGATACAATTCATATGTCACACAATTCAACCCTCTAAAGCCCAGAATCCATGATTTTGGTATATTTGTAAAGTGGCAAACCTATACCACCAGTTTAGTGTTCTGTTCTTTAAATTTTAATTATTTGCAAGGACACACACACAGAGAGAGAGAGAGAGAGAGGGAGAGAGAGAGAGAGAGAGAGAGAGAGAGAGAGAGAGAGAGAGAGAGAGAGAGAGAGAGAGAATATGAGAATGGGCACACCAGGGCCTCTAGCCACTGAAAATGAACTCCAGACACATGTACCGCTTTGTACATCTGGCTTTACGTGGGTACTGGGGAATTGAACCTGGGCCATGATGCTTTGCAAGCAAGTGTCTTAACTGTTGAGCCATCTATCCAGCCCCTGGATGTCCTTTTTTTTTTTTTTTTTTTTGGATTAAAGGTGTGTGCCACCATGCCCAGTGATGTCCATATATATATATATATATATATATATATATATATATTTTGGCAAGGAGAGAAAGAGAGAGAGAGAGGAGAAAGAGAGACACAGAGAAAGAGAATGGGCACATCGGGGCATCTTGCCACTGCAAACAAACTCCAGATGAATAAGCCATTTTGTGCATCTGCCTTTATGTGTGTACTAGGGGATCGAACCTGGGCCATCAGGCTTTGTAATCAAGCGTCTTTAACTGCTAAGCCATTTCTCCAGTCCCCTCCTATTTGTTTTTATCAGTGACTTAAATAATGTTACAAAGAGCTTCCAAAATCAACTCTGATGGCTGACTCATGGTCTGCATGCATATGCCGAGACAGACAGAGGGACAAGAGTCTTAACTGGTTGGACAGTTAGAGACAACACAGTCAGGTCACTTGTAGGACAAAGGCTGTGGTCACCCTGCAGCGTCAGCATGTGGCCTAACCCTGCACCCCAGGGGGGCAGCTTGCTCTCCTGCCTCTCACACAACAGAGCCATCTGACACTAGCCTGGATGGCCAAGGTATTCTTTTCTTCTTCCTGTCCATCTGCTTTGTACAGGGAGTACATTAACCATTCTGAGACCTCACTTAATGAAGCAAATTAATTTGGAGAAGGGCTCTCCTGTCTCCGTGGCTGCACAGGCAGGCAGTGTGCAATGAGCCACTAATGCCTCCATTAACCTCCCTACTCTAGTTGCTAAGAGGCTGGGCTTTTGAGCCTGTGAGGTCTTCTGAGGCTCCCAGCAGCCTGGCCAGGGGACTCTGTGGATCTCCAGAGCCGTACGTGGGCTCTGGCTTCTCCCTCTCCTTCAGCACAGTGGGGCTAGTGAGCCCCCAAGTATATCTGCTTCCAGACAGCCGTGTGGGAGAGCTCTTGGGGAGGGTGGGAGTCTTGGCTTCATGTTCCCATTTCCCATTTGAATTCTTTTGGAGTCTCACTAGTGGTTCAATGACCACCCCCTTCAGGAAGCACCCTCGCCCCCATGATGGCTCCTTTCTCTAAACCACCTCCATATACCACCATGTACATTTGGCTTTAATGTGAGTACCGAGTAATCAAAACCGGGGCCAGAAGGCTTTACAAGCAAACACTTTTACCCACTGAGCCATGTCTGTCCCCAGCCCTTCTGTCAATCCTAGCTGGGGGTTCAACAGTTCACTGGAAGGTGCTCAGATGCTCTGCCTCTTCAGGATGAAGTCTTGCTCTCAGGCAGCCAGTCTGGAAATGGCTCTGGCTAATGAGAGCTGCTCAGCCCGAGACTATGTCCCTCCCCTTCAAGGTACATGGGAAACAAACCCCTGCTTAGTCACTCCACCTTGGGTCAACTCCCAAACGCTCCCTTGACTAAAAAACTCCGTAGGGTTAGGACTCCTCACCAAGACTGCCCTGCAGCTCAACTCCTCTCTGCCTGGCCTGATGCCTCCCACCTCTTCCTTCTACATGGACGTCTCCAGCAGGCCTCCCGAAGCTCACCTCTACCCCAGGGTCTGTTTCCCAGCATGCAGCTCACTGATCTCTTAACAGGGTGCCTGGGGTGGCAGTGAAAGAGGGGTTACAGAAACTCCCTCACCCCACTAAAGTAAGCAAGCTATGAGACAGAACTTCTGTCCCCTAGTGAATTTGCTCATTTGCCTGGATACTGGGGGCGGAGAGTTTTGGGGAGAGGCAAACCCAGCATACCCCTCCAAGCAAGTGCAGGACTCCAACTGGGTGGGACTGGAACATGAGAGCCATGCTGTCCTTGGGGAATTCGTGGAATATTCATTTATTACATTTGTACCACAAAATGGGTAATTTTGTCTGAAATCTGTCATTTTTGATTAGCTTCCAGGAAATAAACAAGTGCTTACTAGCTGTCCAAATTTCAAGAACATCCTAAGAAAACCTCCAACTGTCCACGTGCTTATTTTTTTCTGCATCATAGGAGAAAGACATCAAAACTCAGTTTCAATCAGGGATCCTCCGAGCAGCCTGTGGGAAGGGGAGCTGAGCCTGCAGGTTGCTACTGTAGAGGGGCTCCCCTCCTACCATCCTGGTCTTGGGGACAAGCTTTCAAAGCTGATCCTGGAGAGGGAACAGTTGATCTGGTGTGCGACTCCCCCTAAGGAAGTGCAGGGCAAGGGTTGTGGGCTCCCACGTAAGTCCACCACGCCAACAAAGCCACGCGTTAAAGACTCAGTATCTCCACGTGTACTAGATACTTGTCTCATGCTGTGATGAGGTATCTGACAGAAACAACTCATGGGAAGAGAGGTTTCAGAGGGTGTCTACAGTTCCTCATAGCAGAGAAGGCACGGCAGGAGTGGTTCATCTGTAGCATGGGCAGGGACCCAGCCATCCACTCCCCTTCATTCGATGAAGGGCAAACTCCAGGTACTCTACAGATAGTGCTTGTACCCCTCAACCACGATACTGGGTTCTCTGCCCCTTGGTGTGCTCAGGAAAGGCAGGTCCTTCTTGGTGTGGCTTCACCTCAATACTCAAAAGGTCAGCCTGCGGTACAGTGTCAACCATCAACACACGGGCTCAGAGGACAAAGGGCTTGCTGTGCAGCCACGAGGACCTGTGTTCAGATCCTCACATAAAATGCCAGGTGTGGTGACATGCACCTGTAATCCCAGTGCTGGGGAGGTGGAGACAGGAGGATTCCCAGAGCTCCCTGGCCAGCTTGTCTAACCCACTCAGTAACTGGGTTAGGTGAAAGACTGTCTCCAAAAGTAAGCTGAACAGTGAACTTGGACTTGACTTTGACTTCTGGCCTCCACATGTTTGCACACATATGTGCACATGTACCTGCATTCACACACATACAAGCATGCATACATGTAGACTACACCAACGTGCATATGCATATACAAGACTGCATGCATGCATACATACACACACACACACACACACACACACACACACACACACACACACACAAGAAGGTTTGGTGCCTAGCAAGGCTGCTATTGAGGATCCTCCAGTGGGTGGGCTGGCATTGGCCTATGGATATTTACAGCCTCTCTGAATGTCAGAAGTTTCCCGAGGAGGATTCAGGGGTCCCCTGCTTTTAGATAATGAGGCCTTTAAACTACATGGCTGCTTGCTCTCTCCTGCCTGGGGGCTCCACAGCAGGCCCCTCCAGTGAGGAATGGGCTGTGTTTCTGGCTAGGAATGACCAGCACTTGGGCTCAGCGTGAGTCTGACCCGATGGCCAAGAGCTCTCTCCTCAAGGTCATCACTGGTCCTGTAGAAAACTTTCTTCTCCTGTTTCAGCTGGGTGTCTGTGAACATGGGGGCGGCCGCCATTCAACCCCCTTTCACCACATGGATATTCTTTCCTCTTCTCCAGTCTTCTAGCTCTTCTCACAGGATATATTTTCTGTCCCTTTAATAATCTTTATTGCTTCTCTTTGGACACCAGCCAGTCCACATCCTTTGTGAGGTGTGCTGACCTACCTGGGGCATGGCATGCACGCTCCTCTTCCAACGTGCCTGTGTCATGCAGTGCTTTCCGGAGGCCTGCCCCTGTCCAGGACACTCCTGCGGAGCATGGGGACCTGGCCTAGACAGGGACGTGTGGACTGATGTGGATGCCAGTGCCTGGACCCGGAGAAGCCTTTTTATTTGTAAGCTTGGTGACGCTCCGTGCCTGTGAGACCCACTCGGGGCAGGACAGAAGGAACACAGAGCTTCTGCTCGCTCTCCATGACTCCTCCAGGGCCCTTGTGAACAACATTCCTCCTTTTTAATAAAATTCCTTATTTATTTGCAAGTGGAGGGGGAGAAGACAGAGAATGGGCGTGCCAGGGCCTCTACCCACTGCAACCAAACTCCAGAATGCATGTAACACTTTGTGCATCTGGCTTTACGTGAGTACTAGGAAATCGAACCTGGGCCACTAGGCTTTGCAGGCAAGTGCCTTAACCACTGAGCCATCTCTCAGCCCTCCTTTTTAGGATGTTCCTTATTTCTTTCCTCCACCAAGAACCCAGAGACCTATGTGATGCTGTAGAGCAAAAAGCAGTGCAGATATGGCAGTTAACTGAACCCTGGGCAGGCAGGGCAGGAGAGGGCTTGGTCCAGTTCTCTCAGCTCAGTTTCCTTTCTGATTCCTGGTTCCCATTCCTCAGCCAGGACTGTCAGCCTCCCAGCTAGGCGGACACTCGCTGTTCTCTGTGAAGGTTTGCAGACCTATAAATCCACTACTGTCCTCTGCCACCCTGAGTTGTGACCACACCGACTACTCCATGTTTAGGGCCTACCTGCAGAGGGAAAGATCAGAGAGGCCTGGGTTGTCCACAGCCCTCCATCTTCCTGCAGCAGGAGTTTTCTGAGCTAGGAAGGTTTCTGGCCTATTAGAGAACACTCTGTTCATTGAAGGTAAAACCACAGGCACACCTTTGTCTAAGAACAAATGCCCTACAGGGAACACCGCACTTGAATTCCTCAGGCATAAGCCTTTTTGTTCTTTTTTTTAAAATTTTCCATCCAGAAATTATTTTTACACATTCAAACAAAAGAAAAATCCCTTCATTCCTTCTTTTGCACAAATGGCTGCACACAACAAGTATTATTCTACATCTAGATTTTTAAAAAATTTAAACTGTCATGAAACCCTTTCCATATAAGAAAGCCTTGTAGGAAAAAAATGCATACATTTCCAGATGTTTAATCTCTGTTACTCCTTCCTGTCCCCTGCCTGCTACCCTGGCTGCTGAGGGCCACTGCAGAGCCTGCTTCATGGCTCCAGGTATTAGAAGCAGCAGCACATGCCCTTGGACTTGTGAGCTCGGGAGCCTCCTGGAGGTCAAGCCTCTAAACAGGCAGCCTACGGGTTCTGTTCTTGAGCACACGTTGCTATTTTAGAGTTCATGGAAAGAGATCTTCTGACTTGCAGAGCCTCTGTAATGTTCACTCTTTGGAAAAGGGAGTAGATATGGTGGCCCTCTGAGGGGACCCAGTCTCCCAGGCCAAGGAAAGAAGTACAGCTTCTGTAACAAAGCACACTGCAGGGCCAACCTCATGGCAAAGGTGCCCAGCTCACGTGATCACTGTAGGCCTCACCTCACAGGAATCAGCCTGTGAGCTGACCTGCACTGGTGCAGCACTCACAGAGGTCTCTCCTACCTTCGATCGTTTCTCCTCCTCCGGAACAGCTTCTTGGTGTGTGCAATCTCTACTTCGTGGGGCATCGGGTGGTAGCCCTGTGACAAAGAGAGAGAGAGCTAGCATGACTACCTTCTATAAGAGCACACTCACTACCACAGAACCCAGGAGGGGAGAATGGAGAGACTAGACTCTGACCACCAAATCAGAATGAAAACAGAATACATGAATCTCCCCAAGGATGCTGTTATTTTAGACTCCAAGAACAGGAGGACAAGGGGACCTCGGAACCGATTGTGCCCAAGCTCAATCAAAGGCAGGCTCAAGGCTGAGTGAGTGGTCCGAGGTCTTACAGAGAGAGGCAGCAGAGCCAGGGCCACCAATGGGAAGTTCCCCATCCTGTGGGAAACCCTCCCTGTGGAGCCCCAAGCCAAAGGCTCAGTGTCGCCCCTTCCCATAAGGGCCAGGTACATAGCCACTCGCTGCAGGAAGGGGACAAGCTCCTTTGATCTCCAGTTTCCTAAGAAAATGAAAGTGTCTCTCTGCTTTCCACTCTGGACTGTTGAGAGAACCGAGGTGAAGTGTGTCAACTTAGAGACCCAGGCAGAAGTAACTTATCTCCTAATGCTAGGTTGGACTCCCCCAATCCCTTCTCCTATTGCCTCGGATGTAATTAGGGAAAACATGCCAAGAGCTAATTGCATTTTTAACCTTCAAAGAAGGGGCTGAAGAAAATTTTAAGGATGGCCTCTTGCACGCTGTCCTAATGACAATCACGTATAGAGTGACATCAAGGTTGGAGAGAGACCTGCTTATATGCAGGTCTGATTCTATCAAATACCAGACCCCAGGCAGAATTATTTATAGAAGCTGGGCTGATGGCCAGTTCTGTTCTTACCACCTTCCTGCCACCTCCACCTCTGACAGGAAAATATGTTCTGGTGGGAACATGGCCAAGAGCACTGTCATTCCATCCCAGGCAGCTGAGGTGGAGTTGGGGGGGGGGGAACATGGGAGGATACTGCCTGGGGCCTGGGATACCTGCGTACAGGTCCTCCAGCCACTTAGGCCCACAGAGCCTGGTCTGCTGGTGAGTGGCCAGTGGGGTCTCCTTGGCTCCAACCTCCACTTGTCAGGCAGGGAGCTCAAGGTCCAGAGTGGTCATCCAGTGACAGATGGCAGCTCTGTGGGCTGCAACTCTCTGCCCTGGGGCTCCCCAGGGAGGGTCTCTCCTCCTCTGCCTTAACAGGGCAGGTGAGGGACAGTGGTGGTCCTGACCAGTTTGGTAGAGCCTCCTAGAGTAGTGATGGAGAGCAACAGGTCGAGTGGATGTGGGATCTTGGAGTTGGGGTTATTTGGCCCAGACTTCTATGAGTTCAGGGAGAGAAAGACATTTCAAACTATATTTTGATGACGGTCTTTCCCTCATACCCCCGGTCTTTCTTGCCTCCAACAATCTCACCAAATACACATGAATGGGTTCCTGGTTCCAGGCAGTCACAATGGGCCTCTGGGACCTTTAGGACATGCTTTGTTTAATGGCTTTCTCAAAGGATATTATTTGTTTCTTTTTTTTTTAATACAAAACACACAAGGAAAAACACCAAGTCTTCCCCTCTCACTTCCTCTCTCCCACCCTGAGCAGGCAGGCTCTGGTCTGGCCCCCATCCCTCTCTTTCTCCTTCCCTCCCTCCCTCCCTTCTTCCCTCCCAGACTCTCCAGGTCACTACGGGAGCACACTGGGTGTGCCTCCAGTAGACAATGGCCAGGAAGCCAAGGCACCCTCCCAAGCTGGCAGCGGACCCAGATCTCAGCTATGGGGTTGGACAGACGGAGCTGCCTACGGCATTTGGCATGACATAAGCCAGGAGGTGCCAGACTTTTCAGTCCAGCCTTGGAGTTCTGGACTCAGATGCAGGTCCTGGTCTTTCCACTCATAGGCAGCAGCAGTGGGGAATGGCATGCCCCCCTCTGGACACAGCCTTAGTAGGAACCCTCACTCATCTCTAGGGCTAGAGTAGACCACTCATCCCCAAGAAAGCCTCCTTCATTCAGTTCATCTCCAGGAACAGCTCCCTGCACTGTGACCAGTGAAATGGGGCTGGGAAGAGCGGCGTGTGCTAGACAGGAACACCCAAGGACAGAGGTGATTGGTGAGGAGTTTGGAAGAAGCCTCAGTTGGCATCTCATGTCCTGGCTAGGACAGATGGGGCTCTGGCTTCAGACCAGAGGTGCACCTGCTTTTTAGATAGGATCTGTTCCTTTGATGGAGAATGCAATTTACCAGGCTGCTAGAACATCCTTGAGAAGACCCATGGTCTGTTCCATGCTCTGAAACAGCCTCATGTGGTCATCAGTCCAGGAGTGATCTCCCCCAAGAGAGAGAAGCACACATCAGTCTCCCAGGTGGCTCTTGTGTGTATGCTCAGCCTGCTGCAGACGTGCCTCTGTGGACTGTCATCAGGTCCTGCCTACCCTTCCTTATTTCTTTAGAACAGACCATTCTCCCTCTGGATCTGAGACATGGCTGCATTCCCCACTCTGACCAGCCCCTGACTGCTTTCCATAACCAAATGGACTTTGGAGAAAAGCAGAATATATACATCAAGCTTCTCCAGAGAGGGAGGGTGGAAATTCCTTGCACACGAGGTGCTGTTGGAGAATGTATGAAATATACAGACACATGCAAGCTCATGCACACCCTTACACTAGAGGTCAACGCAGGTTAAAGTGCAGCACCAAACGATGACACATTATTGCTCTGTTGAAAAAAACATGTTATATAAAATTGGCCCATCCTGGGGCAGGCTGTGGCTGAAATTGCACACCTGGTGCGGTAGGTATTTCTGAGGGATTAAGGGCCAGGCCAGCAGTGCTCTGGCCCAACCTTTCAGCCCCAGATAGAGAACAATCTAGGCTGTCATACAAGAGTTCGATCTGGGGTCTGCACAAGGAGGTAGAGGACAGAGCAAATACCCAGGCTGAATGCAATTATGTTCATGGCTCTGAGAGCAGCTTCCCCCAACTTGAGAGTGATAATACTCCAGGGCCACAGGCTCCCACCCACCACCCACCCATCTAACAGCCACCCACTCTTCCACTCATCTACCTATCTTATAGGTTAAAAAAATCATTTATTTGCAGAGAGAGAGAGAGAGAGAGAGAGAGAGAGAGAGAGAGAGAGAGAGAGAGAGAGAGAGAGAGGTTCTTATCACAAGTGACCTCCAAATGCATGCATCCGGCTTTCCCTGGGTACGAGGGAGGCAGGGCCAGGAGTGATACAGCTAGCTCAGAGGGAAGAAAGGATTGTCCCCTAGAGCCTGCAACACCTTGATGGTTTGGCCTCCAGAAGTGAGGCCACACTTCCCAGTGCTGGTCATTTGTTCAGACAGCTCTAGAAAACTCACACCCATAACCTGCTGCCCTCCCATGCATATCCCCTCCTGCAGTCCCCAGCCCTTGTTCAGGGCCCTGGGCCTTTCTGACCATCTCCTCCTCCCATATCCACTCCTCCACCATGGCCCCAGCTCTTCCTGGGAGAACCCTGAATCTATCTAGCTTCTCTCCACATGTGGACTCCAGCACGGGCTGCTCCACTGAGGACTTTGGTCAGGCTCCTCCCAGAATCGTCAGTCTGGAGTCCTTCCAGCCCCACTAGATGAGCAGCTCATGTGACACTGACCAGTGTCGCTGTCATTTGAGGAGGGGTCTCCAAGTCTTTAGGGAGAAGGCAGGGTTCAAGACTGGCTCCCCAGCAGAAGCACCTGCTCTATGGAACATTGCCTGCTGTCCCAGCCCGCAAGCGGGAATGTTCTGGAGCTCAGCAGCCCCTAGGCTGGGATCCATCCTTCCTTGCTTCCTTCCTTCCTTTCCTTCCCTAGAGGTGAGTCCCAATGACCAACCTATCTCACTGACCATGGTACCCTAGCATTAGCAGGGTGCCTGGCACATAGTAGATGATAAATACTTTTCAGACAAAGAAGAAAAGGAAAGGCAAGAGGAGACAGGAGCCCAAGTTAGTTGAAGCTGCTCTGTGGCAATATCGGGGTGGCAATGGTAGCCGCATAAGAGGAGCCCCAGGGTGTCTGTCTCTTGAGTGGCTGGGACGACAGGCAAGCACTACCAGGCCCAGGTCCACACCCCCCGTTCTTCCCTGTGCCACCTCACTGCTGCCAAGTGGGGCCTGCTCTTCACTGCACATGTACGTGGGGTCCAGGGCTGCCACTGTGCCTGATTCCCTTTCCATCCGTCTCGGTGACACTCAGAAGTGCCCCTCAGAGTTCAAGGTCACAGCCTGTGGCTTCCTGGAAGCTTAACCTTCAAGGAAGATTAACCTTCAGGGAAGGAAGAAATTCTTTTTTTTTCCCCTTTTTGTGGTCTGGGTATTGAATCCAGGGTTAAGTACCCTATCAGAGGTCCATCCACAGTCTGAACTTTTTTTTTTTTAATTTTGAGACTGGGTCTCACTAGGTCATCCAGATTGGCCTTGAACTTGCCAAGAAATCCAGGCTGGGCTGAAACTTGAATACCTCCTATCTCAGCCCCTTGAGTAGCTGGGATTATAGGCATGTACTACCAGACCTGGCTCCATGATCTTTGACTTTTGGCCACTGACCAATAGAATCATCCCAGCTTAACTCACTCACAGGTCTGCTATCTTTCTCTCCCGACATGCAGCTCTTTAAGAAGGAAAACTCCATTCCACATATACACGAGGGTCTTGTTACTGTATGTCAATCTCCTTCCTGGACCCATGTCACTAAACACGTGTCTTCATCAGGGCACAATGCAGCCGTAAGACACTGGGGCTGGAAAAGAAGACAGAGCACCTACCTAACTAGGGCGGAGACAGTGGTGGGTATCCTGAGCAGGAAGTCCCCATACCAGACTCCTGACTAGGTAGCCCCGCTCTTGTCCCACTGACACATCTGTTTGCCCCTCTGCTGTCTGGCCTTTTGGAAGCCACAGTCTTTCTCCTCGTTCATGAATTTGCATATCGATCCCAGCAGGCTCTGGTTTCTCCCAAGAATGCCAATTAAATACACGGAAATAAATGGATTTTTTCTCTCTCTGGCTTGGCACGGAGGGCTCGTGGGCTGCCTGGCATAGAAAAACCAGCTGGATTCTGGTTCTGCCATGTCCTCTGGGCAAACCAGGGAGCACGAGCCCCAGGGAGCCAGGGCACATCCTGCCGGCTCAGGGCTTTGCATCTCTAGTCCTACACCTAAGGAAGCATGGTATTTAACAATTAAAGAGCCAGAAAACCCTCAATACAACTTTTTGCCAGGCATGATGGCACAACGCCTTTAATCCCAGCACTTGGGAGGCAGAGGTAAGAGGATCACTGTGAGTTCAAGGCCAGCTTGGGACTACAGAGTGAGTTCCAGGTTAGCCTGGGCTACAGCGAGACCCTACCTCGAAACAAAACAAAACAGAAAATAACCTCACACAGCTTCCCCATGGACAAGCACATCTTAATGTCAGAGGCTTCCTCCCGCTGGTGCCCTGCTCTTTCACAGCTTCTAAGTGATCCTGAGATCTCCCTCCACGTGGACAGGATAGCTGGGTCACGCCCAAGCAGAAATAAACAAGTAATGCTTCTAAAATTCCTGGAATCTCTAGACTGCACAACTATTCAGAGAAATTGACCTGCTTCAGTAAGAAGGGCGAAGGGGCAGGCAAGCTGCCCATGTTTAAATTACTGATTTTTCTTTTAATTTATTTGTTTTAATCAGCAGAAACCCTTTAAGAAAACAACACCATAGCTGGAGTCTCAATATAAAAACACAGATAAAAGCAGACAGGGGTGTGTCCAGAGGTTGCTCAGAGCCTTCTCCACAGGTGCTGTGAAGCATGAAACTACCCTCCACCCACCCAGAATCATACTGTCCACACCAGCTCCACAGTGTTCCGAACACTTTTCCAGAAGAAAAACTTAACTTAGGAACTCTGGCCAGGTTTCAGTGGAGCCCAAGACTCCCCAGAAATTGTACATGAATATTTTTGTGTCTGGAAGTCTCCAGGTAGGAACCCATGGCATTCACCAGGTAGGTACCCGGGCAACTGGCAAGGACACTGCTTCCATGGCTGGGTCCCTGGAATGTGCAGGACACTTTTGGATGCTACAGCAATCTGGATCAGGAATGTAATGCAAAGGGATATGCGTTGAAGGTTTGCTCCCCGGCGTAGTGCACGGGGAGGTGTCATTGAAGACAAGCCTTTGAAGGGTCAGGGGAAGCCTGCTCCTGCCTCTTTCATACAGGACATGAAGTGAATGGGCTCCTCTTGCTAACATGCTGCCTCACCACGAACCCAAAAGCAGTAAGGCCAGTCTAATCACGGACTGAAATCTCCATAATCGGGATCCCAGAAAAATCTTTTCCTAAATTTGATTATATCAGGTATCTGTTACAGTGCAGAAAGCTGACTTGTACAGATCCTCTAAGGCCACGAGCCCTCCTCATTGGCCTTCACATTTCATTTCTTATGGGAATAGCCAATAGGGTCTCAAAAAACTACACACACCCTTTAGGTAACTTGGGTTTCAGCTGTTGCTAAGCCTGGGTAACACTGAACACTGTTATACAGCCCACTCCTCTTGGTTGTGTAAAACATGGATGAAGTCCTTCTTGGCCACAGCTACACAGCCTTCCTTTGAGTTTATGAACCAATCAATTCCTTTTTAAAATGTTTTAAGTAGAGTTTCTGCCACAGGTTCTAACTACTTGATGCTACATGATAGGAGGAAAAAAAGTGATGATAACAAAATAGAAGAGAGACTGGTTGGAAAGAAGAAGGGATTTGGTGGAGGGGAAGGGAGAGTGGTGAGAGAGATAATGATCATGGCGTATTGTCTTTATGTCTGCAGATTATCAATAAAAAGTTTTTTAAAAGTTCCAACTAATTCAACATGACATAACTTAAGGTGTGGTGGCTGACCTGTGTGCTAAATCATGGAAAGCACATACAACTCCCTATTCCCATGCTCCTTCCCCGCCCCCAAGGTCATCCATGTCAACAGGAATTCACTGGGCAGGGCCAAAGAAGTTTTACTTGTTACTTTCTGAATGAGGAGAGAGAGAGAGAGAGAGAGAGAGAGAGAGAGAGAGAGAGAGAGAGAGAGAGAGAGAGAGAAAGGAGAGTATTTACTCAAAAGACAGGAGCTAAGAACCCATAGGTTAATGGCAGAAGACAGGTTCTATATTAGAAGTGAGACTTTCAGGATCAGCCTACCACTTTGTAACCAGGGCAGCGTGAAGAGGTATATGTATGTGTGGGGACACTGGAATGATGGCTTTGTGACAAAGACCAAATGAGACCAAAAAGCTCTGAGCCTTGTCCAGGGATAAGGCCAGGGCTCAGAATCTAGTGGCTTCTTTATCACAGGGCAACTTGGGCTCAAGACAGTATTTCTGGGGCTCACGGCCATGGGCAGTCCCAAGGGCAAGGACCTGCAGACAAGTGCTTCCCATGTTCTGGACAAGCAGCACTAATGGGGTCCTGAAGGCAAATCTGCATTGAAAAAGGAACCACAGAGGCAGGAAAAGCTGGGAACTGTACGACAGACAGCCATCTGCAGCCCCTAGGAGTCACCTGCACAAGCTGAGACAAAGGTGGCCAGGGGTCCAGTCCCTGAGTGATGTGTCTGTGGCAGAGAGAAGAACCTAAGGCAGCTGACCACCACAAAGTAAGCCCAGGAAAGGACGAGGTGACCACCATGTTCTCTTTGAGAGGTGGGAGCATTTGTGTACAGTGCATTGTGTTGAGGGGGTCCAAAGACCACCTTGGGAATGGAAGCACCGACAGAAGAGAGGTGATGAGTTCACAGACACTCATGGACTGTCTGCCATGTCCTGAGAGGCAGACACAAAGAAGTGAGACACTGCCTGTCTCAGAGGAATCCATGGACTCCTGGGGAGGACAGACACAGGGAAGGAACTCCAGAGGAACATGGTCTTCCTGGCTTGGCTCCTTCTCTCTTGTGTGTAGCTTAGCACACAAACGAGAAGTCATGTCACCCCATTGGCCATGCCGAGACTGAGGTGTGCCCCACTGTAGAAGGCACCCTATCAGGAATGGGTCAACCACTCCCCTCTTCCTGCCGTGATGAGTCGCAGCAGGCTTGTGAGTGGGCACAGGGGGAAGATACAGGTAAAGCACTCAGGAGGACTCCAGGACAGCTGTGCCCATGCTGAGCAGGTGCCATTCCTGCCTGGGAAGAGTTCTGCTCAGTGAGGACCTGCGGCTGTCGAAGCAGGAATCAGGGGCCAAATGTTTGATCTGAATGTCACCTGTGCCGCTTACTGGGGGACGGGATAGAAACACCTCATCCGTGCTTCTATTTTCCTCAGCTTTAAGGGCAGGCATATGGAAGCACAGGACGGACTAAGTCGCTCATGAGGATTTGGAGAGATAACCGGATTATGAGGCACTCTGATGTCCTGGTCCAAGACTAGCCCAGCTGCCCATGGAGCCCCTGGGCCAGGAAGCCTTTCTAACCGAGCAGTCTTAACTATTTTCTTCCACAGCCTTCCTAAGCCTACAGAGAAGCACAGCCTGCAACCCAGAGACATCATTCTAGAAGGCACTCAGCCTGTGCCAGCCATCCAATCACTTCCTCGGCTCCTAGGTTCTGTCCAGAACACTCTCTGGGACCAAAGAGCAGCTGACTACAATTCAGCCTCTCTCACCCAGATGTTCAACTCTGCTCCAGCCTGGGGCTGTCACCCCCTTACATCTGTCATCACACAGGACTCCTGAGAACACAAGAGAGGAATGTCTCCCAGATGGGCAGGCCTTTCCAGTGGCAGAATGTCACCACAAGGCCCAGAACACCCATGGCTGATGCAGTACCTCTCACAGTGTGTTACTTCTAATGCCAGGGCATCTAGGAAGCTGAGAAGAGGGAGAAGAGACAGCCTCTCCCTGAACTGAGAACTTGCCACCAGGGCAAGCTTGGCACTGGTGCTGGGCGATGGGGGGAAAGGCAGTTCCTTCATCCAGAACCAAGAGTGTTTTCATTCACTCAGGCAACATGCTGTCCTGAGACCCACAAGGTGCCAGTGACGTGGACCACAAATAAGCACTCTATGGTGGGAGATGAGGGTCAATAGAATGCAGTTCAAAAGATGCAACTGTGTTTATTCAATTATTTTGTATTTTCATTTACTTATGAGAGAGAGAGAGAGAGAGAGAGAGAGAGAGAGAGAGAGAGAGAGAGAGAGAGAGAGAGAAACCAGGGACTCTTGCTGCAAAGTCCAGATACATGTACCACTTTGTGCACCTGGCTTTCTGTGAGTCCTGGGGAATCGAAAGCAGGTTGGCAGAATTTGTAAGCAAAAGCCTTTAACTGCTGAGCAATCTCCTCAGCTCAAAAGACATGATATAAGCAGAGACAAATGTGCTAAGAAAAAATACAAAGGTGATGATGCTTTAGACTGGAAGAAAGGCTTAAGAAAGTGGCCTTAGAACCAAACTGGAATGATTGGGTTCAAATTACCCGCAAGGATTAAAGGAGGAGGCTAAAGAAATTTAGATGGGTCACTCCTGTCTGCTTATTCAACATATAAAAAACTGAACTTAAACAAATTAAAAAGGGGCTGGAGATATGGCTCAGCGGTTAAGGCACTTGTCTGCAAAGCCTAAGACCTGGGTTCAATTCCCCAGTACCCACATAAAGAAAGATGCACAAAGTGAAGCATGCATCTAGAGTTCAGTTGCAGCAGCTGAAGGCCCTGGCTCATCCATTCTCTCTCTCTCTCTCTCTCTCTCTCTCTCTCTCTCTCTCTCTCCTTGCAAATAAATAAATATGTTTAAAAAAACAAAAAAGATTAAAGAAGTATACTAGGTTACTGATTTCCAATATTTTAAATCTCATGAACCAGAAAAATTAAAGTGGGAAGTTGTCATTCTTTTTTACTCTGCACAAGTACATTTCAAAGAACATAATTTTGAAAAAAAGATCGTCCTTTTCCATGGACTAATATCAGCTTTACAAAGACACATCGTTCTATAATAGAAACAATGTCCTTTATGACAATTCCCGGTCAAGTGCTTGTCTAACTTACTGAGCTTCACCTACACAGACCTGGAAGAAATGCCATGCAAATCCTGCAGGTGCGTGCACTCTGGCAGTGGAGTGTATACTTACATGCATGAGCACCACACTGCCTGTTTTCTCTGCTTAGAATGGACAGACTAAGCCTGCCCTTTGTTGTGAGGAAGGAGATGGTATAGAGGAATGCATCAGGCCAGTTCTAAAATGGATTTGTTATGCCCATTAGACAAGCGCCTGGCTCACAGAGATGAGGGTCCAAGGGTACCCTGGGTCTACAGAGCTAAGGCCAGACAGGCTATGAGAGCATCGGTGTCACACAGAAAGGACTGTTTCCAGAGACCATACAAGTAACAGAGTCAGGGCAGTGAGATCTGAGTTCCATCTTTAGAGACACAGGGTCCAAGCAGTCAGGGAAGCCCAAACTAGGACGAGGAGTCAGGCACCAACCAGGTTCTCACTCACTGGCCCCTACTGGGTTCTCGTTGACTATAGAATACAGGCAACACCTGCTCTGTGCCCTGGGTTTGCATTTTTGATTGGTATGAAAAATACCAATCAGCTGGCCCTCCGAGAGTCACACTTTACGTGTTATAGCTCAGAGGATACCTTCCAATGGACAGATGTGATCAGCAGCTGGGGAAAAAATGAAGAAAGAGAGCAGCTTGGGCACTTGGATGAAACCTGCTTGCTGCCTCCTGGGCCGCCAGAGGACGGCAAGAAGATAAAGGACATGACACACCATCCCTGAGCACCGGCATCCTCCAGTGGGTCACATGTGGAGGGGCCAACCCAACAATGAGGGGAAGCTAGACTGCGGGCTCTTTCCTTCCCCTCCAGCCTGCCCAACAAATACACTCCCCTCGACAGAGTGAGCAATTCCATTTCCCTGGACGGAATTCAGAACGTCTCCTCTCCCTAGGAGGAAAGCTGATGTCAGCAAAGATTACGAGCTATCAAAGTGATAAGCACAGAGACATCGTTTGTTGAGGCAAATACTGAGTTGCATACGTATGGACTCATTTAAACCTTACAGCCCTGAAGCGTAGGTACCACCACAAGCCATCCTTAACAGATGAGGACGAGGAGGATGGGACAGAACATGGAGCAAAGGAAGGAACTGAGCTGTCACCTTTTGTTTGTTTGTGTTTATCAAGGTAGGGTCTTGCTCTAGCCAGGCTGACCTGGAACCCACTACGTAGCCTTGAACTCACAGAGATCCTCCTAACTCTGCCTCCCAAATGCTGGGATTAAAGGTGTGTTCCACCACACCCAGTGGTCAACTTGGTTTTCAAACACCAGGGTCTATTTGAATGGCTCAGGATAGAATAGAAGATGATGTTTAAAGGGCGATAGTCACGAGACCCAGCTGTACCCCAAGAACCCATCCAGAAGTCAAGGGAGGGATCCACTTTTCTGGAAATACACCTCTAGGTCTATGACTTCACAAGTCAACCTCAACAAACGGCAGCGGGATGGAAAGAAGATAATGACAGATTTCAACACACTGTGAGATGGTAAGTCCTTCTGTGGCCACTCCCGCTGCAGGCAGTTAGGGGATGAAAGCACCAATCCACACGGTGGGTGTAGCTGGGATGTGTGATGTGCCTTGTTCATTGCGTATGTCTCCTGCCAAATTAAAACATGCTGCTGCCCAGTGAATGTGAGTGTGGTCAGCTTGGGGGGGGGCTGTAAAAAACTAAAAACACAAGGAACGTACTGAAATTAAGAAGTATAAACCAGGCATGGTGGTGCATGTGAGTTCAAGGCCACCCTGAGACTACATAGTAAATTCCAGGTCAGCCTGAGCCAGATCAAAACCCTACCTCGGAAAAAGAAAAAGACAAAAAAAGTTGAAAGTCTTATAGTTTCCATTTAGAAAACAGATAAGAAATCCAAAAGGCTCCCCCAAAGCTCCTTATAAGCGGAAAATCTTCCACATGGAGTGATTTTTGATTATATTAGGAAATGCCTACCCTATTCCAACTACCTTTGATATATTAAATAATTGCCTCAAGGTGTTAATTTCTCAGTGAATCCAGATACTTTAAGGTTAAAAATTTTACCTTTCTGTCCAAGTATAGCACACACCACCATTTCAGAAATTCAGCTACTTGTTCCATTTCCAGAAAGCAGGCCTGACCTTTATCATGTGGGCGTGGGCCATCAAGGATTCTGTCACATAAAAGGGTCTTAATGGGTGATCTGAGTTCAGCAGCCATCAGATTTGGCCCACAGGCTTGCTAGGCAGGAGCAGCTCCATGACCTACTTGGTGTCTCTTTCCCTCCATGGGCTGGAGCACACGGTGATCTGACCTACTTTCAGAGGCACCATGGTGGCTCAAGATGAAATGAGAATCCAAGAGTCTGGACTCAGGATATTGAAGCTTGGCCCCCCTATGTTCTCTGGCACTTCTCCTCCTGCCCTGCTCCGCGCCCCCTGCTCTGACCAGTGGGGCTCCCATGCCCTCGCCCTCCCTCCTCCCTGTCTCTGCAGTGACTCCTCACCAAATCTCATCATCCTGGGAGCAGCCCCAGACCAGAGGCCACCAACCTCTGAAACTGATTGAGGCTTCATGTGGGGGCCTCAATCCTCTATCTCCTAGCTCACAGAACAGATGGTCGTTCCTGAATGGCCTAGCTACTGCTTGGGACCAGGACAGCAGCTCCAGGCACTTGTCACCATGGCTCCTCCCCACTGTAGCCCAGTCAGGACTTCCTCTGCACCCATCCATCAGGACACTCTGTCCTGCTTGAAGACGCGGTAAAAAGTTACAAAGGGTCTAAAGAATGCCTTATGTGTCAATGTTGATGTGTAAACTGCAGCCAGGGAGTCAATGCGGGGGTCCCCCTGTAGAGCAAGGGTTGGCAGACTTTTCCTGTAAAAAGCCAAATGCTCACTATTTTAGGCCATGCAGGCCATATGGTCTCTGTCACAACCACTCAATTTTGCCATCACATAGAAAAAGCAGCCACAGAAGTGTGGCTGTGTTCCAATAAAACTTTATCTATAAAGACTGATGGAGAGCTGAGTTGGGCCCCTGGGTCAGAGTCTGCTGACCCCTGCTCTTGAGACTTGCTGGGAAGCCATTTTGCAGCCGTGTGTCTTCCCACTACCCCCCAACTCAGAGGTGGCTTCTTGCATCCCCCCCCTTTCAGGGAAGAGCCTACAAATTTAATCACCCAGGAGAAGATAAACGATTATATTTGTATTCACCTTAATAAAACCCTGAGTGGGGGGAGGGGGGCTCTCTTTCAGCCCTGGACGCTTAGTGATGGCCCATGGACAAGGTGAAAATTTCCCACTCTCTGGGTCCCGTAAGAGACTCAAGTGCTGGGTTGAGGGTGCATTCCAGGCCCCAGAGATCTTAAAAGTTCCTTGGGAGAGTCTAAAGGGTGGTCCAGTTGAGAATCATTGCTTCAGGGCAAAAGAACCAGAAGTGAGTGGCTGTGTTTTGGGATAAACGGGTCAAAGAGTTTTGTCCCCTCTTGGGGACGGAAAAGGGGAAAAAGGGGAGAAAATAAGATGGGTTACTTTGAAGCCATGTCACACAGAGCCCCTTGGCCACTGGCCAAAGCTGGCACTCGGTAGGTTTCAGTTTGGGAAGATCTAAGACCTTTCCATTTTTATTTCCCTCAACATAGAGTATGATTCCCTACGAGCAATAATGCTGTTAAGACTTGTTGATTATCAAAAAGCATCTACAGGTCGGTGGTGGTTGGAATCCGATGTCCCCCGTGGATTCATGCACTGTCCCCAGCTGGTGGCAGTTTGGGAGGCGGAGGCTTGCTGGAGGAGCTGCGTTTCTCGGGTCAGGCTTAGGAGTGTCACAGCCAGCTCTCCTTTGGCAGAGCTCAGCTCCCTCTCTTCTGCCCCCTTCTACTGCTGTCACCAGGAGTGATGTCCAGCCTCTGCTTGTGCTCTGCTTTTCCCTCCATCGTGAAGCTTCCCCTGGGGACTGTAAGCCAAAATAAATCCTTTCTCCCTATTCGCTGGCTTTGCTTGGGTGTTTTGTCCCGGCAATGTGAAGGTAACAACACCAGAGCCCAAAATTCAGTCATCCAGTCTATCAACCCTCACTCAAATGATGGTGGTGGTGGCGATAAATAAAGGCAGACTAGGCTCTGCCTGAGGAACTATCATCTCTCAAGGGAGACATAGGCTTAGCCATGTTTCCTAGATGCAGCAAGACAGAGCTTCCAGCCTTCGCTGCACATTATAGTCATCCAGGGAGATTAAAAACAATCTCTGGCTGGAGAGATGGCTCAGTGGTTGAGGTGCTTGCTTGCAAAGCTTAACGACCGGGGTTTGATTCCCCAGTACCCACGTGTCACCTACACAAAGTGGCACAAGCATCTAGAGTTAGTTTGCAGCAGCTAGAGGCCCTGACCCACCCTTACAAATCAACCAATCAATAATAAATCTTGGTGCCTGGGTCATATGGCATGCAATCAGATCATGTCTGGAGGTGGCATCTTCGTGGGATTCCAGGGTGCAGTTCATGGGTGGCGGCGGCAGCAGCAGCAGCTGCCTGGGGAAGCAGAAGTTGGGGCCTCGCCACAGTCTTCCCGAATCGGACCCTGCACGTTAACTAGACCCACTAGCTATGTGAACGCCCACTGGAGTGTGAGAGGTGATGACTCCGGGCAGTGTTCTGAAGAAGCAAAGAGGAGGATGTTCCAGCAGTTAGGGAAGGTTCTTAGGGAAAGGAGAGTGGAGATCCTGAGAGATGGGAGACTTGAGCTGGACAGGATGAGGAGGAGATCCGAGACAGGATCCAGAGGTGAGAGAGAACCTGGTTTTCATGAGTGGTAAGCTGGAAAGAGGAATGAGGGGGGTCTGTCTTATTTTTATAAAGTTAAAAAATTAAATTACATTTACTCACATAGTAAGTTGATGTTTGGAAAAGGATACAACAAGAAGAATATAGGGTTACCCTGGAAAATTTGGGGTGATCACTAAGGTGTGGTAGGTGGCAAAAGTAAATGGCGGGGAAGAGAATGAAGAAAGATGCTCAATCTTTGTCTCCCAGGGTAGCGGAAGGCGAGTCAGAAAGGAAGGTGATGGAGAAGAAACCCAACAAAGATGCCAGGCCTGCTTCTCTGATGAGGGTAGCCTGGCTAGGCAAACAGCAGGGGGGCGAAGGCTGGTGCTCAGGCCTGGGAGTTACCCCTGGGTGCAAGTGGAAACCCTGGAGGAAGGTGCCTTCAGAAGAAGCTTCTGGCCTGTATCAATGGCCAGAGGGAACTCTAGACCACCCAATGCAGTCATAATAAGCCCCTCTGGTAATGACCCCAATCACTGTCCATGGGAAAATCCAAGAGCATGAAATAAGCATGTCCCCAAAGGAAAAACAGAGCCGCACACAGCCCTGAACCCCAGAGCAGCGCTCAAGCAAAGCCCCTTTGTTTCCAGGCCTCTGGAAGTCCAGTTGATTCCCAGTTGGGTTGGAAGCCACTGGAGAATGTTTCCCAGATTGCATTAGGCTGAAACAATACGCGGAATGGACGTTACCACAATTGTTTCCACCGAAGTTATTTTGAGGCATTTGAGGAAGATTCCTAGACATTTCCTTCAAATGATTCCCTTTATAAAAATGCCGAGGGAAGAGGCCTGGGTCGCCACCATTGTGCCTGACCTGCTCACAAGTACGTGCTCCGTGCTGTGTGGTGAGAGGTTCCCAGAGGGCCCTAGGGAGCCTGTGCAACAGTCATTGATGTCTGTGTGGAAGGCCTGAGGTGTGAGTGGCGCCTTGAAGCTTTCAAAACACTCAATGACCACCTTGCTCGATTCCTGTGCTAGCCATCTGCAATGGTGGCCCGTGAGAAGTTTTTATTATCCCATCCGGGACAGGAGGAAACAGAAATAAAAGTACTTTTTCCAGGCTGCCCAGCTTGGAAGGGACAGGTGGTGCAGGCTGGACCTGGGTTGTTATGAAGGTGAATGGTAACTGACTCCTTTGTGCCAGGCACCAGGCTAGAATGGGGTACCAGGTGCAGACAGGACTCTCAGTCCTTCCCATCTCCAGGGCGCTGGAAGACCTCAGTGTGGCCATGAGAGGAGGACAGGAGAGCAGGCACTGAGCGGAGACGGGGCCTACCTTCAAGGGCAGACAAGGCCAGGCTGTAGCACTCTGTAGATCGCTCAGAGGGTGAACAGAAGGGGATGAGAGCTGACTCTGGGATGCGCTAGATAAATGCTCCTCACAGTGGTCAGAGACGGGAAGAACTAAGGTAGGAATCAGGGGAGTAGCTGGGGCCGAAAGATGTCTTCATCCATGGACATGTAGAGATAAAACTGCTTTGGGCAAAGGGCCTGTGAGAAATACAGTGGCAAATAAGACCTAGTCTTTGCTCTGAAGGATCCTGCATTCCTTTTTAAAATAATATTTATTTATTGGGCTGGAGAGATGGTTCAGTGGTTAATGCACTTACCTGCAAAGCCTAACAACCTGGGTTTGATTCCCCAGTACTCACATAAGGCCAGACAGGCAAAGGGGTGCATGCATCTGGAGTTTGTTTGTAGCAGCTAGGGACCCTAGCATGTTCCTTCTTTTTCTTTCTTTCTTTCTTTCTTTCTTTCTTTCTTTCTTTCTTTCTTTCTTTCTTTCTTTCTTTCTTTCTTTCTTTCTTTCTTTCTTTCTCTCTCTCCTTGCAAATAAGATAAATAAAAAATAAAAAAATATTTATTTATATGTGTGAGTATGGGTGTGTGTGCAATGGGTGTGTCAAGGTCTCTTGTCTCTACAATCAAATGTCTGTTCAGCTTTATGTGGGTTGCTGGGGAATTGAACCCGGGCCTGAAGGCTTTGCAAGCAAGCACCTTTAACCACTGAGCCACCTCCCCAGCGGGGACCCTGCATTCTTACGAAGACAAATTAAGGAGTACATCCAGGGCAGAAGACAGAGGGCACAGCACGGTGTTTGTGATCAGTCTGGATCCCGACCCCTATTTTTCTAGGGTGTGGACCCTTGCAGAACGGGGCTTTGGGCTTTGTACCATTCTGACCCTTCTCTGTGGGCTTATCCTGTCTGCTGTTTTGTTTCTGATCCTCCAGGAGATGGCCGGCTGGACCTGCCTGGTCACCAACCAATGCTGCTGCCCTTTGGGTGTCCTCAAAGGACCTTGTGGAAGGGGGTGATGTATTTCCTTGACCACACCAACACCAGCCTGCTGGAACAATGTCCCTCTTGGTGTTGCCAGGAAGGGCCACAGAAAGAAACATCTCCTTTCTTGTGAAGCAGATTCAGCTTTGCCCTGGAAGGTTCACTCTGAAGTGATAGAATAATCTAGCACACATGGGTCTGTCTCAGAGGTCACAGAAATTACAATGGACCATCCAACAGTTTTAGCATGCTCAGAAAACACTTCCACACAGGGCTGGAGAGATGGCTCAGCGGTTAGGGAACTTGCCTCCAGTGCCTAAGGCCCTGGGTTCAATTCCCCAGGACCTACATAAGCCAGACCCACAAGGTGGTGGCCCTGGTGCTCTCTCTCTCTCTCTCTCTCTCTCTCTCTCTCTCTCTCTCTCTCTCTCTCTCTCTACTTGAAAATGAATAAAAATATTTTTATAAAAAGAAAACACTTCCACAGGATCATGTGTGTGCATGTGTGTGTATGTGTGTGAGTGTGCGTGTATGTGTGTGTATGTATGTATATGTGTGTGTGAGTGTATGTGTATATGTGTGCTTATGTGTATATATATATGTGTGTGTGTGTGTGTGTGTGTGTGTGTGTGAGAGAGAGAGAGAGAGAGAGAGAGAGGGACAACTACACCTTGGCTTGGCCAGGTGGGATTTATGGACCATGGCCACGAGGTTTCTGTCTCAGGCTTTTTGTTCCTTATGGTCAACTTTACTGCGGGTCTTCACAGTAAGTTTCTCCAGGTGAATCTCGGACTTCTGGCTTGCATACAAACATGACTTGTGCTTCCATAAAAAGAGCACACTTCAGAGAGGGTGGCGTCATCTGGGGCAGGTGAGTGCAGTGACTTGGTAGGTTCTGGCTGAGCACTCAGGAATTTCAGGAAGCCGGCAGCCCCTTTGCGCTGAGCTTCTTCTGGACTGTGGATGCTCTTCAGGGGGCATGGTGACCTCTGACCCCACAGCAGCCTCAGGAAGCCAGCTCACCTTCTCCGGACTGAAGAGGCCAGAAGCCCTGTGATCGCAGTATTGCTACCTGCCTTCGGCTTTGCCAACTACAAATGACCCAAGGTTCCTTTCTGGTCCAGTACTCTAAGACCTCAAGAAAGCAGAGTGTCTTGTCTTCTCACTGGCAGATCCTGCCCTCTAAGTGGAGTGATTCCCCTCCACTGAAAATGTGTGGCCTTCTAGCAAATGAACAAGTGGCTTGGGTATTCAACTCAAACTCCATTTGCTTGAAAGGAAGACCAGGCTCCTGCTCACACAAGCTTTGTACAGGCTCAGGAGCTAGCCTTTGCCTCTCACCATCATGGGCTGGAATCACCTCTATGGCTTCAGGTAGAGACTGTCGAATGTGTTGAGGACAGAAAACTGTGCTGCATAAGTCACCAGATTGGCTAGTGGCAGCGCCAAGCCATGGACTACAAGCCTTTGTATTGGCTAACAAAGCCTGAGAAGCACAGACCAATGGAGGACACAGTGCAGCCGACAGCATAAGATATCACCATGACATGATAGCAAAATCCATTTCTGGATGGCATTTGGAAGTCCCCCAGTGATGACTGCATTTCCTGGGTTGGCCTTCCAGCAGGACGCTGGACACAGCAGGACTGAGCAGGAGGATCCAGCTTGGTGTCAGGACTGTCCGCAGCAGCTCACATGGCATGTAATTCTGGCTTCTATGGAGGGAGTTCATGCGCAGACATGAGGCAGCTCTGTTTAATTCCTTTCCTTCTCTCTGTTATCTAATGTCCTTTCTGTTGAACATTTTATATGCCAAAGCTTCAGCGACAAAGCCTTTTCAAAGACACCTACTTGATAGGCAACTCTGGAATGGATTATTAAATAGATGTTCTCGGGCTGGAGAGATGGCTCAGTGGATAAGGCATTTGCCTCCGGTGCCTAAGGCCCTGGGTTCAATTCTCCAGGACTCACATAAGCCAGACCCACAAGGTGGTGGCCCTGGTGTTCTCTCTCTCTCTCTCTCTCTCTCTCTCTCTCTCTCTCTCTCTCTCTCTCTCTCTCTCTTTGTATCTCTCTGCTTGAAAAATAAATAAATAAAATATTTAAAAAAATAGATGTTCTCTGAGCCTTCTATGGGGAACAAGCATTCAGAATTATTACAAAAGAGACTACAGGGTGTTTTGGAAATGTGGTGGCCTGGGGACTTGAACCTGAATTTGTGGGTGGACTGGCTGTGTGGCCTTGAGTCCAGCCCTTCCTCATCAGGGCCTTCACTTTTCTCCTTGGAATGACGTGGTCAGGAAGGTGTGGAACACGCCATGCTAGGTCTTCAGGGAGAAATGTCACCTCCTCACTCCATCACCCAATAACAGCTTCTCCTGAACCTGGGCACCAGGGGTAAGGTAGCCAAGGTTCCTGTATGGCCAGCTGTCCATGTAGTCAGCCTTGGCATTCCTCTCCTAGGACCTCTCTTCCCACATTCCCCTTCTACCCGCCCCATCCTGCCATAGCTCAGTACTAGCTCACATATCAAGACCTGAGGTAACCAAGTGTCCAGAGGACACAGCCTTGCCAATGACTGTCCAGCAATGGAATTCATACAGGTCATTCCCACAGTCATTGCCCTTCAGGGCTCTGTCTCCCTGAAGTAAGCAACAGCCGACAGAGCAGCTTGCAGACTGGCCTCATGTCAAGCATGGTGAGTACCTCTTAGCACTAGGATGCAATGTTCACAGCTGCCCAGCCTGCCTTCAGGGTGCCCTGGCTCATTTTCAAAAACAGGAGGAACTCCCAAGTGTGGAGACTATAGCTACCAGAAGTTCTATTCACGTGGTTCTCCGGAACTGCAGAATTAGAGATTGTTGAACCAGACATTGACCAAAAGCAAGGACAGCCTCCATGAGGCCTATGGGTGTGGGGTTACGTTTCGTAGTAACACTGATGGTGAGAAGCCCAGGTGGCCACAGAAGGAGAGGCCAGTGGTGACCTGGAGCCCTGGAAGTTCTCAAGGCGGCTTTCTGGGTGGCTCTCATCTTGGCATAGCCAGTTTATATGCTTGCTCTGGCAGTTTAGCAATGTTTCAATGGGTCCACGATGTACTGAGTGCCAACTGTGTGCCCAGTCTTAGCTTTGATGTGGTGAGACAGGAACCCTGCTCTCAGGACCCCAAAGGCTTGCTGAGGGGAATCTTTCCATTATTGGGGTTAAATTCAAAACTAGGCACAGTGTGGCCAGAACCCTAAAAGAGTAAGGACTGTATCTTTAGGTCCCCAAGCACTCCAGCCTTGGCAGTTCTTGCATGGGATCTCAACTTCTGTAAGATCTGAATCCAGAGATTTTCCAAGCCCGCCCCCCCCCCCCACCTCATATAGCTGGCTGGCTCTCTGTCTCTGTGCCCTCTCTGGTTGTTAAGCTGCTGTGTATGTGTGTATGTGTGTGTGTGTGTGTGTGTGTGTGTGTGTGTGTATGTCTATGTCCTTTCCTGGAGCTCTTTGAACAGCAGGGAAGAAAAGGCACATCAAACTGGCCCCTTTATCCTGCCACGATGAAAGGTCTCCTTAAGACTCTAATCCAAAATAAACCCTTTTCTTCTATTAGCTGATTCTGGTCAGGTGTTTTGTCCCAGCAACAAGAAAGTAACTGCAACAGGCCCAAGTCCCCTTCCTTAGCCCACATGGCCACGCAGCTACCCTTCAGTCCTCATACCTCAGCAGACCTCAGAGGAAGTCTGATCTGGGGGTCCAACACTTGGGGACTAGGAGAGAAGGTCAAAAACCACACAGGGACCTTAGGGCAATGAGCACACCCCATACACGCCCGATCTTGGTTTCTAAACATCATTCAGTTAAATGTACCAGGGCTCTTTAGATAAGCGTGAATTCCAGGGCTGGGGAAGCAAAAGTACCAGATAAGCCAGGAAGTAAGGAAGTTCACAAAGGACAGTGGGTATGTATCAGAAATATGCAGGCACCAGTTTGACGAGACTCCCAATAGTCAAATTTGAGTTAATTTTACCACCAAAACACACAACTCAAATAAGACTCTATGAGCCCACACGAATCAATAGTAAATAGAGGAGGAGGAAAAGCTCTTCAGTCCAGGAGATCAGCTAAGACTGTCCATGAAATGTCGTCTGCTGACTCGGCAAGGGCCATCAGTGAATGAGTTCATGAAGACTCATGGGTAAAGGTGTTATCAGAACCAGTATGTTAACACAGTTTCAAGTACCTCCTTGCAAGACAGTTACAAAGGGAAAAGTAGTAACTTTCTAGTGCTGAGTTCTGGCCCCTACTAACTCACTACACGGTCAAGAGCACATCTTCGGGTCAGTACTGCCCTCCAGGCGTGTCTTTTGGAACCTGCCTCTTACTATGATGCACCGAGAAGGACACAGCATCTCTTCAGTGCTGTTCTTTAAAACGTTCATAGACTGACATCAGCATCAGCATCAGCAGACAAACCCAAGTGGATGGACATCCTACAAAGTGTTTAGCCTGTACTCTGTAAGACCAACACTGAGGCGTGCTCGTCTCTGCCAACTGTGATCTTGGGTTCCATACCAGAAACACATAAACAAAAACCATCTATAAAGGACAGGAACAGGACAGTTAGCATAATTATGATAAGATCTATAGATTTATATCTTGATATCTAGTTTATCAATGTTAATCTCGTATAGGTTTTTTTTTGTTGTTGTTCTTTTGTTTTTTGGGGTAGGGTCTCACTCTAGTCCAGACTATCCTAAAATTCACTATGTAGTCTCAGGGTGGCTTCGAATTTGTGTTGATCTTCCTACTTCTGCCTCCCAAATGCTGGGATTAAGGGTATGCCCCACCATGGCTGGCCTGGTTTTATATATATATATATATATATATATATATATATATATATATATATATATATATATATATATATATGATTAGGGTGTTGTTAGGAAAAAGAATAGTTTCCTGCATTTGGAAACTCTTCTGAAGTGTTTAGGAGTAAACAGTCACCATGTCGATAACTTAGTCTTTGAGCCATTATGTAAAAAATAAGAAAATTATGTGTAAGGATGCTGAAACCATGACAGCAAATTCTAATGCTTGGGGAATCTGTGATTAAGGGAACATGAGATTCTTCGTTTGTTTTTTGAAGATTTCTGTATATCTGCTATTTTCAAACCATAAAGAAAAGAGGACTTCACAATGAAGTAATAATCTGACTAAACATTTAATTAAAATTCAATATATGGTCATATATATGTCAGTGATGAGTGTCACATATACTGTCTGCTCTTCTATATAGCTGCAGGGTGCAGTAGGCGACATCATCTAAGTGTGTGAGTATCCTTGGATGTTTGGGTTCAGAAGTAACCCAGTGATGAACTTCTCAGACCATGCGCCATCATTAAGTGACATCTGATGTAACTATATGGTGAGGACAGGGCTGTAAGAGGCCAATGATCTTGACTATAATAAGAAATCACCAGATAATACTGAAAATCAAGACACTTAAAACGAGCACTATGCTGGGCATGGTGGCACACACCTTTAATCCTAGCACTCAGGAAACAGAGAGAGAAGGATCTCTATGAGTTCGAGGCCACCCTGCAAGCGAGGTTAGACTAGGCTAGAGCGAGACCCTACCTCCAAAAACAAAACAAAACAAAACAACAAAAGAAGAGCAGTAAATGAATATTGTGCTGTATTTTAGAAATATGTTAGTATTATTTTAAGAAATAAAACTGGCAGACTGAGGGGGAATAGGGCAGAAAGCTACACCTTTTTCTGCTATCGGCTGCTCTGGTTTGGATCTAAAACGTCTCCCAAAGGCTATGTGCTAAAGACCTGGATGCCAGCTAATAGGCTAGTGGAGAAATGATTGGCTCTCAAGGGCTCTGACCTTATCAATGCATTAATCCATTGATGGGCTCATAATTGAATGGACTATCGGGAAACTGTATGATATGGGGTGACACTGGAAGTAGACCCTTGGGCCATGTCCTTCATGTCCCCAGAAGACTGGAAAGGTGCCCCCTCAATGACGCCCCTTCACCAGCTGGCAGCCATGGAGCCTGCCCACCTTGGACTGAAACTCTGTCCTAAAATTATCTTTTCCTCCTTTAAGTTCATTTTCTCAGTATTTTGTCACAGCAATGGGAAGCTAATACACAGGTCTTTAGAATGACTTCATTTTTGTAAACTACAAGTTTGCACTGCGTTGGAAAGCATGAGTAGGTGGGTGTGGTGTCACTCTTCGGGTTCATCTCCCCACAGAGGCAGGAAGTGTCTCCAGACAATTCTTCCTCTGAATCCCACCTGAACTGAGGAGACCCCTGTTCTGGAGCAGAGCCTAGTGTCACATGTGGAACGGAAGTGGCTGTTGAGGCGACTAGCTCTGCCCTGCTTGTTTAGCACTGAGGACACTGGGCTGTCACAGCCCACCTGACGACAGGAGGACCCGGGGCTGTGCCCCGTTGGTCACTCAGGATAGGCCTTGCAGCACCTGGCCCAGACCCCTCGGAGCAGGTGTCATTGTCATTCCCAGGCAGGCAGACCTCTGGGAGCCACAAAAGAGCCACTCAGGAAACCGGCTGCAGCAGGCTCCATCAGATCCACCCCCCCCCCAGTAATGAAAACATCTCTCTCCACTAGGGAGCCCGCGGGCTGCTGGCTCAGGGCAGAACTTGATGCCAAAAGAAAAGATCAGCCTCTTTGAAGAACACAGGACGACACACACTGCTTTCATCCCTGACGAGTCCTTCCTCCACAAGTGCCCTAAGAGTAAAGTTTGGTGTGAAGCAGCCAGAGCCCATGCTTTCCACAAGGCCATGGGGCACATCCAGGAAAGGAAGGCCTGTCCTTGGGCCCTCTGCTCACCAAGTGAGACCACTGAGCCTCAGAAGGAAAGGTCAGAATTACTTTCGCCAGGGCTGGAAGGATGGCTCAGTGAGTAAACCATTTGCTACGTAAACACGAGGACCTGAGTTTGAATCTCCAGAACACACATAAACCTGAATGTTCTATTAAGCATCTGCGATGCCAGCGAGATGGGAGGCAAAGACAGGAAAGTTCCAGAAGCTCTCAGGCCAGCTAGCCTGATCTGTGTAGCAGTAGTGAACAAGAGACCCTCAGTCAAGGTGGCAGCCAGGGAGATGGCTCAGTGGATAAAGTGTTTGCCACACAGCAGAAGGACCTAAGTGTGGACTACCAGAACCCACATAAAAGTTGGATGCTGGGGTGGGTGCCTTTAATCCCAGCGCACCGTGATTCCCAGAAAGCTCACGGGCCGGCTAGTCCTGTGAACAGTAGGAGCACAAGAGATCTCAGATAAGGTGGGAGGTGAGGACCGATACACACAGTTGTCCTCTGTCACATGCATGCTGTGGCACACACACACACACACTCACACATATGAACATGTATATATACCCCCTTCCCCCCAGAAAAGGTGGGAGGCAAGGACTAATGCCTGAGAGTGTCCCCTGCTCTCCACATGACTCTGAGAGACTACGCCATCCCTACCTCTCATAACCCTTCATAAATCTTTACCCTGGCTTGCCAAAAATAGTGGGATTCTTTGTCATTTCTTTCAGCAAATTAATGAGAAAGAGGAATAATAAGAAGCCATCAAAAAGCTCAGCCACTGACAGAAACGGGTAGGGTAAGATCATGACAGTGACTCACAGGGCCTGGGCTAAAGGTACTTGCTTGCAAAGTCTACCGACAGGAGGCTGAGCCTCTCCAACACCATATATGAAAAGCTAGACACAAAGTAGCGAATGCATCTGGGATCCCAGTGACAACGGGAGACAGAGCCAGAAGAACCCAAAGCTAGTCTGGCTCTTGTGCATGTGACTCACTAAGGGCTGGAGAGAGAGCTCAGTGGTTAAGGCACTTGCCCACAAACCCTAACAACCTATATTAGATTCCCCAGGACCCACGTAAGGCCAGATGCACAAAGTGGCGCCTGCACTTGGAGTTTGCAGCTGCTGGAAGCCTTGATGCGCCCATTCTCTCTCTCTCTCTCTCTCTCTCTCTCTCTCTCTTTCTCTCTCTCTCTCTCTCCTTGCAAATAAAAATATTAAAAAAAATGACTCACTAAACTATCAGGTAGTTATTAAAAACCATTGGTGTGGTGTGGTGTATGCCTATAATCCCAAGAGGAGGTGGTGGAGAGACTTGAGGCTAGAACTTGGGCTACATACCAAGACTCTGTCTCCAAAAACCAAACAGACAAAGCCATTGGCCTGCAAGTCGGTCCAAAGACAGTGGTTTTGAAACTACGACATAAGAGCTGGGGTGTGGCTTGATGCAGGATTCCTTGCCGTGCAAACCAGGGCTCTGGGTTCTAATTCTAAGCCCAGCTCTGAAAGCCAAAACAATCAAGGGGGAGCATGTATAAGACTCTCCCAGAAAGATCACCGGGCCCCACTGCAGCTTCTAGTTCAGTAGGGTGAAGAGACACCAGGACTTTGCAATTGCTGGCAAGTTTCCAGTGCACTTGGAGAACCTGTTACAAATAAGGAGTGTTCCGCTCCTAGGAGCTGGTGTTCAAGTCAGTGAGGGGTATGTGTGTGGTAGATAGAAATGTGTGCATAGCAGTGACACGGAGGAGCAGCCCTAAGTACATATGACATTCTGGTGGCGTCCAGACAAACTAACAAGCCACAAGGCAAGCGGGGAGCATGCTATCAGGGAGGGCTCCACAGAGGTATCTTTGAAAAATAGGTGTGTGGCAGACAGGCAGATCAAGTAGGAAGGACATTCAGGCAGGAAATGGGTCTGCTGGACCCATTAGTTACCAAGGCTAGAGCCTGGACGGGGGATTTGCAGGAGAGAGGCCCGATGGCGATGGTCGGTCAGCAGGCTTTGGGACAGGAGAAAGCTGGGATCGGGACAACAGGTAGTTTGGTTAACCTTGACCTCTGAGGGTCAGTCTTTGTACAGTGAGTGGTGGGCATAAGTGCCAGTGTGTTCCAGAGGGGCGTGCTCTGAGTTATGGCAGCTTGCAGGCAGCCCCTGGCAAAGTATGAGGACACATGCTCTGTTGGGCCACGTGCTGCCCCCAGGCCCTCGGTGCAGATTGGGGAAGTGGAGGCAGGCGAGGCACATGACTGATCGCTGCCGTCCCAGCCCCCACCGGCTGGGATTGTGCCGGGCTCACAATGGAAGGAAGAGGGTGTAGGACGGAGGTCCCTGGGCTGACCCTAGTATTGTTCTCGGGCCAGAAGAAAGCTTCCTCCCACCCAGCGGCCACCCCGAGCCAGTCCTGGGGGGGCCCGCCTGTCTGCTGGGCAGCCTGGGAGCTGGGGCCCATTCACAGCGCCTGCTGGAGAGCACGTAGCCCTGTCCGCCCCCACGGCTCCTGGTGACAGAAGCCCAGCTCAACGAAAATAACTGGGCTCTCCGCCCCCAAACTCCCCGCTGCCAGGAAGAAGTCAACTCGCAGCGCCCAGGCTCATAAAGGAATAATGGATGTTTCACACCCTAGGCAACACCTTCCCTTTCCCCAGCCTCATGGCTTCTTCCGCTCGCAGAGCGCAGAAGAGGGCAGGTGCTAGACCCGAATGTAACCCTGCTAGCCAAGGCTGGCCCAAGATGCCGGCTGCATTTCCAAAGTGGCTGTGTGTGTGTGTGTGTGTGTGTGTGTGTGTGTGTGTCCAGCTCTTGCAAACTGCTGCAAGACAGGGGCAGTGGAGGTGACATTGAGGGGGACAGGGTGATCAGCTTACTGTGAAGGGTTGGGTGCACCACTAGGAAGAGGGGTACTGCCATGAGTACCCATAGATAGGGCCTGGTGGGCCAGCTCACAGCACCAAGCACCTGGCATTTCTGATGAGCACTTCTCCACTAAGCCTGGTGCATCCCCTAGCCTGGCAGGGTAGGGCGTTTTTGTCATATCCTTGGCCTTGAAGGACACAGTGCTCAGTGTGGCCTCCTTTGGACCTTTGACTCCCCCAAATGCTTTCCGTCATGTTCAAGGCCATCACTCCACGGCCAGTAGAACCATCTGGAACTTGCTCGGCACAGGGTGTGTTCTAGCTCCAAGCAGAGCCTGGAACAGATGACCTGTCCACTGGGAGCAAGGCCCACTGCTAACAGACCAGCCTGGTCCTGCCAAGTAACCGGACCGCTTGAATAGGAGGTGTGTACGCCTGTGGGATTCTGTGTATCGTCAGGAAGGATGATCAGCCAGTGGCTCCTCAAATCCACCGTCCATCACACACTGCCCCCCTCCACCCAGTGAGTACCTACTTGGTCTCGACAAACTGATCTGAATACTTGTGGAGACAAATGTCTCTGGGGGCTTGTGGACCCCACTCTCCGGGGCTTCCATTCCTTCTGCACCATCACCCCCTCGCTTCCCCTGGATGCTGGATTCGTGGCGTCCTCATCCAGGGCCTAGTTAGGCGTCTCCCTCCTCAAGGAAACAAACACATGGAGACATGAAACACAGGTAACCCCCAAACTGGTCTAGAATCAAGTTCCCCGAAGGCTCGAGGAACCTCTGAGGTGAGGTGTCCATGTCTGCTCTGGCTTCCATCATGACGGTCAGGAATATGATCCCCACTTTACGGTTGGAGAATGGAAGCCCAGACGGAAGTATTTTGGATGAATTACATGATGTGCTTTGGGGAAACCGAAGGCTCTCGGATGACTACTGTGAATGAACTTGAAGACAGTTGCCACCTGTTTTCACTCTCGGGGATGTTTTTTTCTGCGTGTATTTTAGATCAATGTTTGACAATCTTTTTCTGTCAAGGGCTGGGTAGTAAATATTGTCGGCTCTGCAGGTGACAGGGTCTGTGGTGCATCTACTCAGCTCTTCAGCACAAATGCTGCCATAGCCAGGGAGCAAATGAAGGACTGTGGCTGTGTATCAATAAAACTTTATTTGCAAAAACAAGCTAGAGGGCTGGGCTTGGCTGGTGGATCGCAGTTTACCAGCACCCAGCCTCGTTCTGGGTCATCGAGGTTGTCATATAAGAAGGCAGGCTTCCCTGGGTTCCTGGGGACAGTCCTAACCAGCTGCAACCTCCCAGCCAGCTCTCTGTCTTCTGCCCTTTACGGAGCGGGAAGGGCAGACTTTCATGGGAACCTGTTGCCTCTTCCCCAGGACCCTTCCTGGTTGTCATCAACAACCGTCTTCAACGCCTAGATAATCATGTCTATAAAAATGACTCACGAGAAACCGAAATAACAATAGCCTCGCCTCCTGGAGCAGAGAGCACGTTCGTTGCCCTGGTTCCCAGTGGATCCTGCTACCTGGGGCCTCAGACAGGAAGCCCTGGGTCGAAGAGCTTCTGGGCTCCTGTATTGTATGGCTGCCTATTTTTGTCCTGAGGGAGGAAGCTCTTGGGGAGGGTTGTTTGGAGGTGGGGGGCTTTCAGGTATGTGCCCCTCCTTGGTCTGCAGGGAGTAATGGAATGGGGTGGGGGCAGGATCTGGGTTGGAGGTGGGCTCCCTTCTCAGGAGCAATGAAAGCCCGTGGGGGGGGGTAAGGGCGGAAGCAACAATAATATTTCCCCTTCCTCCGAACTGTCAGTAGGGGCTTGTCTCCAATGTTTTCCTCTTTCCATATTTATTTTCTTCGGAAGTAGAGAGAGAAGATGGCCGTTTACTTGTTCGTGCTTATTGAAGGCCTGGTATCCACCGTAACTTGCTGTGCATACCTACTGCTGCTTAGAATCAGCCAACGGGTTTCCAGGACTTCTTATCTTCACCCTTCACAGAGGGGTCAGGCTAGCCCCATTCTAATTCTTGCCTCTCCTTTGCAAGCTGTGTGCTTGGGTCTCGCTGATTGGTCTGAATTCTCCAAATCATAAATGATAACAGAATGAATATGTCACCAGGTAGTCATGAGAATCCAGGGACAGAACATGCAGGCACATGGCTCACACATGCCTCCAGGAATGGAGGTGAATGTTCTGGATTAAGGTGAAGGGACAGTCACTCATTCGACCACTACTATTGTAGTGGGAAGCAGAGACACAAGATGAATAAAGTCTACGTGTGCTCCGCACCAGAGTGAGCTTGGGAACAGCTTTCCCGAGAAGGTGACATCTGACCAAAATTGGAGTCTGTAAAATGAAGCCAATAAGAAGTTCCCAGAAGCAGGACAGCACCTGGGACATGTTGGCAAGTGTTCGTGTCACTGGATTTTACTCATAGCTGAAAGGACTAAGGAGAATGCCAGAGCCTGTCCACAGGAAGGTACCCAGGCCCTGCTTTGAGCACCCTCCACAGGACTGAGATGGCAGGGATGGACATTTAGCAGGACCTGGGGTGGAGGTGGACTCGGTTTTCGCATGACTTTTGTGCCTGAGCACCTTGGGATATTTTACTAATCCTTATGCTTATGAGTTAGCATATCCTGGAAGTTTCCAGAAGACTTGGCAAGAGAGACCACATAGCCCTAGGGAATCCTGAAGTCACTTCTTCCCACCTGGAAGCGGAGGACTGGGTTACAGCCATTCCAGTCCAGTGAGAGGCAGAAGGCGCGCAGCAACAGCACCACCTGCTGGAGGGAGGCAGCGCCTGCCTTCGCCACCCCTCCCAAGCAGGAGCTGGATGGATGGGTGAGGACAATCATCACCCTTGTCATTTCATGTCCCTCAGGTTTCTAGGAGGGGTGGAGGGTGTGGAATATTCTCTTGTCTTCATTTCAGGCCAATAGGGAGCTAGGTGCTTATCTCCAAGTCTGAGTACCCTCTTTCCTTGGATCTCCCATCCTTTCTCTGGATTCTGTGGGCACACTCTGCTGAAGTAAAAAAAAAAAAAAACAAACAAAAAAAAAAACTATTTACTGTCCCTGAGCCTTCTGGAACCTTCTGTAGGAAGTGTCTTAGGCACATCCATGAGGCCAGAAATTCTACTTGACTTCGTTATGCCCATGCCAGGCTCATGGCACAAACAGAGAAACGGGCCTTACCAAGTCACAGGGAACTAAAACCGCCAACGGACCCAGAATTTAGCTTCCAAATCACCTGACAGGAAGGCAAAATAAGAAGGTAGGCTCAGTAGTTTCTACTGTCTGCCTGATGGAGAATGCGAGACAAGTGATAAACTATGTCCTTAGCTGAGCACGGTGGCAATCCGGCAGTCTAGCACTTGGGAAGAAGAGGCAGGAGGGCTGACGCAAGTTCAAGGCCAGCCTGGCTTCAAGAGCAAAACAAAACAAATATCCTCATTGGAAAAACTTGGGCCAAAACCCAGATACTTCAAGTAGCAATCCCTTTCAGCTAGGGTTTTGCAAAAGACAAAAAAGCCCAAAGCTCTCTCTGTGTTGTTGTTGTTGTTGTGGTGGTGGTGGTGGTGGTGGTGGTGGTGGTGGTGGTGGTGTGTGTGTGTGTGTGTGTGTGTGTGTGTGTGGAGGGGATTCAGTTAGGACTCTGAGGCCCCTGTGCCTGGGGAACTTAGGGAAACCCAAAGGGGCCCAGGGGCTGCCTAGAGGCTGGGATGACAGCAGCCTGCCCTACATGTCTCTGCAAGCGGAGGGGATGTGGGGTGTGGTGGAATTCTTTGCTAATGGGAAACTGCTCCTCAGTCACCACCTGAGTGTGAAGGAGCCCAGGGTGAGGGTCTCCTGGGGACCAGGGGACCAGAGGTGGGCCATGCAAGGGGATCAGATCCATTGTGTGTGTGCTTTGAACTCAGCCAGGATAGAAGGTCCAGGGTCCAAGGACTAATCTTCCCTGTGACACAGCCTGCCGAACTCGTCCTTCTGTGGGCAGAAGCCAACACCCCAACCCCACATCGGTGTCGTCCTGTAGGTGTGTGCGCAGCCATGTGGCATGGGGAATGCCACATGCACCCTTCTCCCTGGTCAGTGTGCCTGCCCTCCTGGGACAGCCAAGGGCTTCCAGGCCTTCACATAACAGAGGAACTTTTGACCTCATCCTTCACCTCCTTGCCCTTTCCCTTGAGCTCGCTGGGAGTGGGGCTATTTTGGGGACACCTTTGGTTGAAGGGGACCAAGGCTCCTCACTGCAAATGCGACCAGAGCCTGAAGAGCGGCACGCTGGTGCCCTCTACCGGCAGCTGGCTTCTGTGCAGCCACCTGACCTGCTGGGACCCTAGTACCACCTGGGGAGCAGGGTCAGAAATAATTGGGCTTCAAGGGAGAAAATTCTCCTGTCATGGGACCTTGGACCAGCAGCTGCAACCACTGGAGCCAGAGCACCAGAGCCACCAGCACCCAGCACAGCTGGTCCAAACAGCTGACTCAGGACCCAGCCAGCCACAGCCCGGCAAGAGAGCCAGCCTCATACTCAGCTAGGGTGAGACCAGAGGCCACCTCCAGATGTAATAGGGTCATCTAGAATTGACTGATGCACCTCTGGTGGACATACCCATTCATAATAGGCAGGGCTTTAAAAGAATTTGTCGCATTTGCTATATATTGATTCTTCCTACTTTGTTGTCTCTACCTCTGTCTTTCTAGGACCAGGGTCTCAGTCGCCCCAGGCTGACCTGGAACCTAGCATAAACCAGAAATCTCAGTCTCCCAGTCTACAGGATTAAGGAGGTGAGTTAACACACAGCCTTAGTTTGTCTTAGTTTAAATTATGTTTAATCCCACCCTTGCATAAATACCCTGTGGGGGTTGGGTTTATGTGTATATATTTCCCATTTGCATATTAGAACTGTATTTTATCCCACTCAGCCCATGAGAACATTTACATAGCAGGCAACTACAACTCACTGGATCACCTCTGTGGTCACTTTGGGAGTAATATAAAAGTCACACCTGGCACATTAGGCTCCCTCCCTGAGGATATATAACTTCTGATCCATACATCTAAGAAAAGAGCCGATAATTAGGAAACCCAAGCATAGAATAACTCAAGATGCAAAAATCTCTACATTATGACACAAGAAATACAAAATATCAAGATAATAAAATTCCACAAAAAACTATAAATCCATCAGAAATGACCTTCAGTGAGGCCGCCTTACATGAAATGTCTGACAAAGAATTAAAAAAATGATTATAACGATGTTCAAAGAAATCAAAGAGGAAATCAAATTCCAGAATGAAGAATGCAGGAAACCAATGTAAGGAAATGAGGAGGTTGATACAAGATATAAATAAGGAAATAGAAGCCATAAAGAAATACCAATCAGAAATTCTAGAAATGAAAAACACAGTAAGTCAAATATAAAACTCCATAGAAAGTCTCACCAATAGAATGGACCAAGGAGAGGACAGAATTTCTTTCTTTCTTTTTTTTGGTTTTTCGAGGTAGGTCTCACTCTAGCCCAGGCTGACCTGGAATTCACTATGTAGTCTCAGGGTGGCCTTGAACTCAAGGCGATCCTCCTACCTCTGCCTCCCTAGTGCTGGGATTAAAGGTGTGCGCCACCAAGCCCGGCCAGAATTTCTAAACTGGAAGACAAGGTGGCAGAACTGGAAAGTCCAACAGAGAGAAGACCGACTAATCGGAAAGTATGAATGCGAATTTCAAGACATTAGAGATACCATCATGAGATCAAACATAAGAATTCAGGGTATAGTGGAAGGAGAAGAATTTCACTCTCAGGGCATAGTAGATATTTTCAACAAAATCATAGATAAGAATTTCCCCCACCTAGGGAAAGTGGTACCAATACAGGAAGCCTTTAGAACAACAGACAAAACCAGGCAAGAACCTCTCCTTGTCGTATTATAATTAAACTACTGAACACACAGAGCAAAGAAAATAAGCTATCCTAATATCAGATAGGATAGACTTCAAATCAACAATAGTTATGAAAGAAAGGTCATTAGATATTGATTAAATGAACAATAACAGGGGGATATTGCCATTCAAAAAATATATCCAAATACCACAGAATACACATTCTTTTCAGCAGCCCATGGAAAAATCTCTAAAATATGCTAGGCCATAAAGCAAATCTTAACAATTCCAGAAAATTGAAATAATTCCCTGCACTCTATCTGATCACAACAGAATTAAACTACAAATCAATAGCAAGAAAAATTATGCAACATACACAAATTCACAGAAATTAAACAGTACACTACTGAATGATGAATATGTCATTGAAGAAATCAAGAAGGAAATCAAAAATTTCATAGACTCAAATGAAAATAAAAGCATAACATATCAAAAGCTCTGGGATACAATGAAGACAGTCCTTAGAGGGAAACTTATAGCTTTAAGTGCCTACATTAAGAAACTAGAAAGGTCACAAGTAAACAACTTAATGCTTCACCTCAAGGCCTTGGAAAGAGAAGAACAAGACAAACCGAAAGTCAGCAGACGAGAAGAAATAATAAAGATTAGGGCAGAAATTAATGAAATATAAACAAACAAAAAACCAATACAAAGAATCAACGAAACAAAGAGTTGGTTCTTTGAAAGGATAAACAAGGTTGATAAACTCTTAGTAAATCTGACCGAAAGAGAGAAGAGACACAAATAAATAAAATTAGAGATGAAAAAGATACCATTACAACAGATACTAATGAAATTCAGAAAATCATACAGACATACTTTATGAACATAAACTCCACCAAGTTTGACAATCTGAAAGAAATGGATGATTTCTTGATGTATATGATCTACCAAAATTAAATCAAAATGAGATAAACTCTTTTAACAGGCATGGAGGTCCAATTCTACCAGACATCCACTGAAGAACTAACATCAATGCTTCTCAAACTTCCACAAAATAGAGAAGGAAGGAATATCACCAAACTCCTTTTGCGAAGCCAGTGTAACCCTGATACCAAAACCAGACAAAGACAAAGAAAGAAAATTACAGACCAATCTCGCTCATGAACAGAGATGCAAAAAATCTCAGCAAAATACTGGCAAAGAGAATACAAGTTTTCATCAAAAAGATTGTTCACCCAGACCAGGTAGGATTTATCCCAGAGATGCAAGGATGGTTTAACATATGCAAATTGATAAATGTAATAAACTACATAAATGGACTGAAGGACAAAGATCACATGATCATCTCAATAGATGCAGAAAAGGCATTTGACAAAATCCAACATCACTTCATGGTAAAAGGCCTAAAGAAAGTGGGAATAGAAGGACATATCTTAACATAATAAAGGCCACTTATGACAAACCTATAGCCAATATCATAGTAAATGGGGAAAAACTTGAAGCATTTCCACTAAAATCAGAAACAAGACAAGGGTGTCCACTGTGCCCACTTTTATTTAATATAGTACTGAAGTCTTAGCTATAGCAATAAGGCAAGAGACACAGATCAGAAAGGAAGAGATCAAATTATTATTATTTGCAGATGATATGATATGATAAGGGACCCTAAAGACTCTATCAGCAAACTTTAACAGCTGATAAACACTTTTAGCAATGCAGCAGGATACAAAATCAACACACAGAAATCAGTAGCCTTCCTATATATGAACAACAAACAGGCCAAAGATGAAATCAAGGAAACACTTCCATTCACAATTGCCTCAAAAACAAAAATAAGGGACCTTGGAATAAACCTAACCAAGGAAGTGAAGGATCTCTACAATGAAAACTTTAAAACACTCAAGAGAGAAATTGCAGTGGGAAGACATCCCATGTTCTGGATTGGAAGAATCAATATCGTGAAAATGTCAATCTTTCCAAAGGCAATCTACACATTTAATGAGATCCCCACCAAAATTCCAATGACATTCTTCTCCAAAATATAAAAAACAATC